>JBBPUI010000364.1:0-23235 GCA_038094615.1 Heimioporus aff. retisporus
GCTCTTCAATGCCACCGCTGTCCCTGCCCTATCCAATCGTACAAAGTCCGCAGCCGCGTGTTTCTCCCCCGGCCCACATCCCTCCTCAGTCTACTCCCCTTGTTCTCCCTTCACCCCTTCCTCCTCCAAACTTGCTCGAAGATGACTCCCCTCCCACGCTGCCCCCCTCCGCGCCTGCACCGCCACGTCCTCCCAACCCAGAACTTCTCCATTTGCATGCGCAAATTCACGACAAGATTCGATCAGAGTTTGCTTCCCTCTCCCAGCTCATCCACCTGGAAACGGATCGCCTGCGTGCTCAGCAGTCGGATCTTCTTGCCGGTGAGCCTGCCATCCGAGATGAATTCGCCCGTCTCGAGGCTGTGAGAGACGTTTGCCGTAATGTCGCAGCAAGGCTCCAATCCTCTGTTCAGCATGCTGACAGAAACCTTGCCGACCTGCGCCGAAAGGGCGTTCCCGAAGTTGACGAACTCGTCTGCTCCACTAGCATTGTCCACAATCAGCGCGTATCCATCCACCCCCTCTCCGCTCGCCGCTTACCGTCCTGTCACACAGGTTGATCAATTTGGTTGCTGAAGACAATGCAATCGAAGATACCATTTACCATTTACATAGGGCCCTCAACACCGGTCGTATCGATCTAGAACGTTTTTTGAGGGTGATGCCTTTCTTTTTTTGCTTCCGCCACATGCACCTCATATCCCTTGTCGTCGCCCAGACGACCCGCGTGCTCGCAGAGGAACAGTTCATGAAAAGGGCCCTCATCGACAAGATCCAGCAGGGGATGCCGATGGGAACCACCTTGCCCTATTCCTAGTCTGTCGTATTTGGGGTAGCAACTGAATGTGACGAGATCCAAGATGGCTTACGCTGGATCTTATGGGGTGCTCGGCGACATAGTTGCCATATGCGCCTGGTTCTGGACCTTGCCCGATTGTCCTTTCTAGCTCTATCTGGGGTTGTCCCTCGCAACCTTTTGTAATCTGGGCGGCGCTCTGCTGCGGTTTGAAACTCTTCCTTGTGACTGATTGGTGGCTGCAATTCGTTCCTGGGCCCAATCGGAACGAGACATGCAGTGCCTCTGGTAATTGTTCCAACTCCGGATCCGGATCTTCCAACAAGGTTCCGAGTGGGAAACGACCATATGTCCTATCGATTCATCGAACCACTTTCATTAACTTGTACCGGCAGAAGTTGTCCATATTTTTACAAAAGCAACCATCACCTTTTTCCAAGTCTGACAGAATGTCAAAATTGGACCTTCGGGTCAAGGGGTTCCCCGTCAGTCATTAAATTGAATGCCGATGCCTTCGCACTGGCAAGTAGATCAGGCGACATCGCCGTCACCCTTTTCCGTCTCAGTTAGAACCCTTTTCCGGTACGCCGGTCCCCTTCCAGTGCTGCTCCCTACCCATCTCCACACGCGGTGCTCATCACCACCTTGTATCTCTTCTAGGTTGACCCTGATGTTCGCGTTGCCTTCCACGATCCGTTCCACCTGATTCCATAGCTTTTTTCTCGCGGATATTGAGTGCTGTTCCTGCAAAATGAGATCACGGAGCTGAAGAGACGACAAATACGGCTGAGGTGCCGTCACTGGGTCCGTATGGTGTGCAAGTTCTTGATTACGCAACGTATCAAGTGCAATTTGCACTAGTTCCGCGACACGTTTGTTCTCCTTTTGGCGTTGGGCGCGGCTCCGTCTGAGGGCGTACGCCATGCATGCACTGGCAAACAATACTGCTTTTGTTAATACTTGATTAAGGGAGTATAATGAAAACATTATTACCAAACACCGTCCCTCGCCATCGTAACCACACATCTCGGAACCATACTGTAAGCTTGCAATTCAGGGTTAAATTGGCAGACTTGTGGGCCACATAACGATGCCCGCTGAAGCAAATTTCGTCATGTAGTTTAGACAATTGTGATCGCAACACTCACGACATGTTCTCCCCAAACACAACACTACCCCACTTGACAAGTTGCTGCATGGCTTCGTTAAATGTATCGTCAAATGTTTCCAGAAGATGCGGCTGCAAAGACAATAGTATCATTTGCCGTGCATCAAGCCAGAGACAGAGCGACGAACCGCTGTCCTTTGTTTCATCTTCTCTCGCAAAACTTCGACCTCCAAACCCCATTTTCTGGCTTCACCTCCTTCACTATCAGATACCGTCAGCTGGCCTCCTTCACCGCTAGCACAGACTCTTCTCCCACGTTCTTGCCCAAGAAGGGCTTCGATCGCCTTCCCCAAGGCGCCAATATTCCTCTTTCGTCTCGGATCTTCAATACAGTGAGGTGGGAATGCAACAGGGCCCATCCCGGGTAACCCATTGGCCACTTCAGAAATGAAGTTCCAGGCCAACTCGACAGGAGCTGATGGCGCGGTCCCGAAAGGTGACAACAGCGCAAGAATGGGGTGCGGACGCAGTAAATATCCGCCATGGCACGTTACCGTGCGTTGGCTGCACGATGCATATTCTGGACAGGGCGTGCATGCGGATGGGTGTGGCAAGGGGATCAACGAAGATATTGAACACCCTGTTCCCTCTTTGGCAATAATTGCATCAAAGACCTCCGATGTCATGTTTAGAAAGGTCCGATTGGCCCAGATGCATGGTTCGATCGCTGAAATGTGTGCTTGGAACTCCCGCAGTGCCCGACTGCTATTCGACCCCACGTCGCAAAATCCAATGGACGCAGATTCCCTCTTGTAATTGATGGCAATGCCCGAGGCGACAAGAATGCAAATTGCATAAAGGAATGTCAGTAGATTGTGCTTCGTTTTTGCGCCAGATGCTTGATGGTTCACGATGACACTCGGAATGGACTGTGAGGTTGATGTCACCTGCTGCTCGTCAAGTCCAGATTCTTCGAACCCGCCCTCCGGGGCGCTGACTTGTGGCGCGGCAGAGTCAAAGTCGCGGACCGCGGTTCCCCGATCCACATCTGGAATATCAAATTGTGTAGGTTGCTCGGATGCACGAGAAGGGCTAGACCGGTGGCTTGGGGGGACAAATGACGTGCTCTTTGCAGGTGGCGACCATGCGGGTGGCTGGCGCGCAATGTCCAATGGGAGTTGTGGTTCAAACTTGAACTGGGGTGGTGACCGCTGAGGCTGGGGGAAATGGGGTGCTTTGGAAGGAGATGATGGCGGTGAAATTTGCGGAGGTGCTGACATGGAGTGGCGAGACTTCTTCTGAGCGGCACTTTTGCGACCCGTCTTGCGAACCACCGTAGGTCGTGTCGGGGACGACGATTCAGCACCAGACTGGAAGATGTTGTTGTCTTCCCATCCGCTATCTTCTGCCAACTGCAAACCACAGCATTAATGCCGCGAATAGGTTACAAGGTTGGACATACTGATTTTCGGGGTGTCTGAGGGTTATCCTGAATTTTTTTTTTGACGTCATTTCGAGAAAAGATAAAATCGAATAGCCGCACCTCTTCTCGCCTCTTCGTGGCTCTTCGGACCGGTAACTTTTCCTCTTCTGGTTCGCTTTCTTCCACGAGGGTCGGCACATTGGCACGGGCCCTGGTGCTTGCAATCCTACCCAAGTCTGGCTGAGCGGACGAACGGCGGCGCTTTGGCTAGGGACATGCGTCAGCGTGGAAAGACCCTTTTCTACTAACCTTACCGGGTCCGGTCTCTGTAGGAGCTCGTCGTCCTCCGGGGCACGGGAAAGCCTACGCGAGGACCGCCTGGGTACCTGGATCATAGTGAGCTAAGACCAACGAGGCAAGAGATTGCGTACCCTCGAGTCTTCGTTGAGCGGTCGGCCAGTGTGTCCATCTGTGATGCCATCGTCACTGGCAAGGCTATTCTCCCTCTTGAGCTTCTCTTTCCGAAATTTTACGACATTTGGCTTGATTTCGTCGATAAATAACTGTACGAGTTTCGCCTTCGTGTAAGGGGCAGGATAGCGTATCTGATGGTGGGTAAGGACTCCGAGCAGCTGGGCAACCGTCAAAGTATTTGGGTCAAAGTCGTTGTCGAGATAGTCGCCCTGGCTGATAATTTGCGTCGCAGTCAACGACCTCGACATCGTGGACAACGTCGAGCCTCCAAGGCGTCACGTCGCACTCGCACATCATTGTTGCATGCCACGGTCACGTGCTCATCAATACAGTCCTCGGTCGCACATACTTTGATCAATGCCCGCCCGGGGCTGTCCCATCGTGATACCATCTGACTTGGCGCATCACTTTTAGGACGGCGCAGGATCCAGGTCCAGGTCCCTCAAATACTGAATCGCGTGACCACACATCGGACCGTACGGCGGCTGGCACTGCCTCTGGTGTTGATCCCACTCCCGAGTCTTGGCTCCCCTGCTCCGGCCGAGACACCACGACCAAGTCTGGATAGCGGCCGTGTAGAGGAAGACAAATCGGTACATTCCAAATATACGCTATCCATACAGCGTATAACCCTGTCGCATTCATCTCACTATGCAAACTTTGGGCGCAATAGTCCCTTCGGTCCGAACCAGCGGCCACCAATCTGACGTATAGGGTCCATCAGCGTCAATTATGCCAAAAGTGACCGCGACCGTACTCACCATTAAGTTCCAGTATGCCCACGGAAACAAGTCCTGGAAAGTGCAGAACGTCAGTCTTATTGTCTTGCCCGGAATCTGCTTGCGTACCTTCTTAAAATGGTAATAGAGTCTGAACGCCGGAATGTCAGTATCATCCTGAACTAGAAGTTAGATGCTGACCTCCTCGGTTGCTTCTGATCGCCGAAGGTACTGGAAAACGTCTCCTTTGGCTCAAAACCATACTTGAACTCCGCCAACATCACTTGGCTGTATCCCGTAAGGAGCTGCGACAGCTGTCAGGACAACGATAAAGAGCTCAGTCGAAAATGCGGACCGGGCAGCTTGTATAACCATCATATCTGGCATTGCTAAGGCGCCCGCTGTCCATCAGAGAAAACAGATTTTCCGTAAGCACCGGGACTTGTGCTGTGATGGCAGCCGCGGTCCTGGCAGTTGGCAGGGAAGTACAGTCCCCTACAGCGAAGACGTTACTAAATTCGGGCTTCACATGCTGAAGTGTTGCAGGATCAACATCTACCCATCCCGCAGGGTCGGCAACTGGGGAGTTTTTGATGACATCTAAAGGTCCCATGGGTGGCGTCGCGTGTAAAAATGAATATTCACGATCAACAGTCGTGCCATCTGGTTTTTTGAAGGTCGCCACACGGTTTTGGGCATCCACCGCAATCAGATTGTGTTGAAACTCGCCACCGATCCCTCTCTCAAGTCGTAGAGCATTGAGCGCATCCGAATATTTCTTCACACTGAACATGGTTGGCATCCCCGTCATGAACGTGACGTTGATGTCATTGCCCCTCCCAGATTGTCTGTATCGGTCCCAAGCCATCCACATTATCTTCTGAGGAGCTAGAAATCACGTCAGAACGAACATAACGCTATCTTGAAAAGCTTGGTTACCTCCAGGACATTTGATAATACCCTCTGGTTGCGTGAATATTGCATTTCCATGCTTCAATGACTCAATGCTTTCCCATGTTTTGTTGCATGTATCGAATGAATAATTGGACGATACGCCGGAGGTAGGGTCGGCAAGAGCCTGCGGCAAGCCTGTGATAGCATCCCAGTTGATCTTCAGACCCGCAGCGATAACCAGCGCGTCATATGATATGGAGCGACCTGCTGAAGTTGTCACAGAGGTCGTTGTTGGAGAGAACGCGGCTACGTTTTCTCTGATGTGTGTAATATGGGGTGGAAACAAAGACGCTAAAGGGCGTCTGAATTCATGCTTGGAGCGAAGGCCCGCCCCGACGAGCGTCCTTAAAGCAATGAGGTTGAACGATTACTCTAGGCAAGAATAGGATCTTACCAGCCTGGCTGAGTAAGGAAGAAACATAAAACAGTAAGCTCAAACAATAAAATTCGGTTCCACGCAAGTGTCTTACCTGGTAATAATGGAACTGGGCTCCATCGAGAACCGCGATATCACCAGGGTTCAAAGGCTTGTTCGCTGCCAAAAAGCGATTGTATATTTGGTTTGCGGCAGATAACCCTCCCGGGCCTAGGTATTCTCAATAGCGCGTCCGACGCACGGACCGTTGGACAGGACCTACCTCCGCCAACAATGACGACCTTGAACTTGTCCTTGGTAGTCACTGTACTCGCGAATCGGACATATTGTGTTGCCCGCCGCGAGAGACGGTTGGGTGCGTGGGTGGTCAACATTCTGGATGTGAGAGTATCTCAGTCCGCTCTTTAGACCTGAGGCTCGTGGAAAGACAAGGATGACGGATCCACCGCCGCAGACACGATATGTGAACTCCCATGCCAGATGTGTTAACTTTTGGTCGTGCTGGGTAAAGAGAACACCATGCAGGCGTCCGCGTTCCCAGACTTTTGATTGGCCGTGCGATCTTCTCGGCGCAATCTTCCATACCCTCCAGTTACTCGATAACCAGGGAATATCCCGCCCACGGGCCAACATGTAGGACACATAGTTATAGATGTGCTGGGCTTGGGTGGGACTCTGGGGATTCTCCAGCGTGCATATTTGATCGTGTCATGGAGGATTGGATGATGGCAAAGTTTGTTACGTAGTAGACGGCCAGATGCAGACTCGTGGCAACGCCACAACTGAACTTCTGCCTGCATACGGTACACTTGTCTGTCCAATTTCCTCGTCCTGACGACAGTTTATTTGGACGAGAATGGCCGGTCAACCAGGGCAAGATGCCAAGTTCTTCCAGCGCGGAAAGATCGAGGTACATCGCGTTCTTCGAGCACCATGATCATCGTAGACACGCCTTGCCCAGGAATTTCGCACAGAGCTTCAAGCCGCAGAAACAAAAGATAAAAAGTTCCAGAAACGAAAAACGGTTCTTAAGAAGATTGTCGCAAACATAACCATGGGCAATGACAGTACGCGAATAGTCGAGTCCACGTCGATTGTCATTAACGTTTCCGTTGAATAGTGTCTCCGCTCTTTCATGACGTCGTTCAGTGCATCGGGACCCCTTTGTTGGAGATAAAGAAGAGTAAGCACCCCCAGCGCTCAGCGTTTGATTCCACCAAATGTGATTGTCTGCAGTGGTTTACCTGTTCCTCGTCAGCTACGGTCGATCCAAGCCAGAGCAGATACAAATCGTCATTCCGAGCTTTCTGCAGGCATGTCTGCGTAAGTTCTCGTGACATCTGGGCTTATATTTTTATCGTAGGACTGTAACGATCGCAATCCCCTCATACGAGCGCTTGCCATACGGACAATGGCGTACATTCCTATTACCATCGTGACGGAAGCGCTTAGCGATCAACTGCGGCATTGCATCAAGGATCGAGACCCTTACGTTCGCAAGACCGCTGCAATCTGTGTTGCGAAACTGTATGCTGCCGATCCTAGGAAGGCAGAACGGGCAGGGTTCGTCGAAATGCTTAGAGACATGATGCTGGATCCCAATGCAACGGTTGTCGCAAATGCCGTAGCAGCTCTCTCGGAGATCGGAGATCGTCAGGATGGTGTGATCTTTCGTTTGAATCTGCCAATAGCAAACAAATTAATCTCTGCTCTGGGTGAGAGTTCTGAGTAAGTTTTCCTTGTAAAATTATGGGTTTTGCTAATCTAGTATCGAGGTGGGGCCAGATATACATATTGGATTCTCTGCTACGCTACGTCCCAGAGCAACACGCCGACGCCGAGATGATGGCAGAAAGGGTGATTGTTCAGTTACAACACGCAAACTCGGCCGTGGTTTTGACCACTATCAAAGTTCTTTTGTACCTCATGAATTACATGGAGAATCGAAAATTGATCGACCACATCTGCAAGAAGATGGGTCCGCCATTAGGTAATGCAGTAGCTTCTTACCGACGTTACTTAGGATTGACTTTCAAGCTCCTAGTCACGCTTTTGTCTTCCGGTCCAGAAGTCCAATACGTTGCCTTACGCAACATTTTGCTTATCATTCAACGGAGGCCCGCTGTCCTGAAGAACGATGTTAAGGTCTTTTTCTGCAAGTATAATGATCCGATCTACGTCAAATTGGCAAAATTGGAGATTATGTACCGACTGGCCCGTGAAGAGAATACAAGAGAGGTATTAGCAGAGCTCGAAGAGTAGGTGTCTTGGTCCTGATCATCCTGGCGATTGAATACGTATCTTTGTAGGTATGCGTCGGAAGTAGATGTTGATTTTGTTCGCAAGGCCGTGCGGTCGATAGGTCGATTGGCCATCAAGGTTGAGACGGCGGCGGATATGTGTATCGAATCTCTTCTTACTCTGATCGACACTAAAATCACTTACGTCGTCCAAGAGGCCGTCATTGTGACCAAAGACATCTTCAGGCGTTACCCTGGCAAGTACGAGGGTATCATCCCGACACTCTGCGAGAACCTCGATGCGCTGGAAGAACCTGAGGCCAAGGCGGCTATGGTGTGGATACTGGGTCAATTTTCAGACCGGATTGACAACGCGGATGAGCTTCTGGACGATCTGGTGTATAAATTCCTGGACGAGACTGTCGAGGTGAGTGGTTTTGGATTCGATGAGGTGGTAATCCGTTTAAGCAGTTTTAGGTCCAACTTGCACTTTTGACTGCCGTAGTCAAGCTCTTCATATACAAATCTTCCTCAGAAACATCGAAAACTTTGGTTCACAAGGTGTTGAAGTGGGCCACCGAAGAGGTGGACAACCCTGACTTACGAGATCGGGGATTCATGTACTGGAGGATGCTAGCATTGAGCCCAACAGTGGCTGGTGAAATTGTCCTTGCAGAAAAACCTGCTATTACGACGGATTCAGACAGAATGGACCGTGGCGCGCTAGATCAATTACTGTTGCACACGGGTTCACTTGGTAGTATTTATCACAAAAACCCAGAGGTCGGTGCACATGCATGATCGTTTACTCGCGTTTGACGCATAGCAGACTTTTATTCGCAACGCAGCTGGAAGAGCATTGGTGGACAGCCCTGCCCTTAATGCCAACTCCAGAGCAGTTCTTGTTCCCCTCGCCCGTCCACAACTTCCAACCACAGCCGTCACTGTCACCGGTCCCGGCCCAGTTGAACCACGTACTCATAACCAACTCCCTGATGCTTCTCCCGATGTCCATATGGGAGACCCAGGTGTACCGTTGAAAGAAGGTGACCTGCTAGAAAAAACCACGGCAGATGGTCATGGTGGGGATGGCACTGGCGCTGGTGTCGCGAATGTCGATGAAGACGCCGAGACTGGTATTGATGGGGACGGCGATGATGACGACATTGATGATGGTCCAGTTGCAGACCCATATGCGAATCTAGATGGTGCATTTGGAGGGTATCTAGTGAACCAGCCCCATCCAATGGTCGGACACCAGACAGATATCAATGACTTGAATAACCTCAGACTGCTTTAATCAGGTTTTCTTTGTAATCATAGGGCGTGCCTGTGAATCATTTGTGATAAATCCTCAATTGCATGCTAGTTGTCTTCTGACGTTGGTCTTCGTGGTATGCGCACAACATACCGGCTTGCCGCTCTGCAGCCCAACAAAGGACCTCTGATGCGACATGTTCCCGCGGTCAACCGAGCATCAGGTGAATTTTGTCTGCGACGGCCGCGAGAGGATTCTTGGGCCGTAAGGAGTTGTAGTGCTAGAAAGACGATTAAGGATCAAAACGTTCGATCTTTTGAGAGATATCTACTTCACCCAGACCATACATCCGACGATGGAAGCTGACTCGCACGACCTTGGCGTCTCGGGGAAGGCGGTCGTGCAAATTACCGTCTGGGGTATGGGTTACTACGGATGGCGTCCCAGCCTGTATGATCTGAATCGGTACATTATATGCCCGACTAAGCGCCAGAATCTCCGGTTCGCCACCCCACGCAGCAGTTTCTTTGATAGCGAGACAGTACTGCTCAAATTTCCGCGCGTCCATGAGGCCGGAGTCCTCGGTTGCCCCCACACCGTCTTCTCCGGAAAGCGAGGGGAGAAAGGGAATGAAATCATCGGGATGCTGTGAAATATAGCTCGAGGCAGCTGCGCGAAGTGTCGTATAAGTTGCTTCGTTCTGTGGCAGGATGTTGAGAACAGCGAGCTGGTCGGCAATCGCGGAGAAAAGACAGTGGCCGTCTGGATTTATCTGTAAAAGGCAGATCGATGTAATCGGAAGAGGCGGTGGTGGAACAGCACCAACCTCATAAATTTGCACGGAGAGTTGATCACACGTCCTTTTTATCGACGCTGCTTCCTGCTTTATTTCATGATCGACTTGTGCATCTACCTCGGGGTTCGAAGGTGCATAGGCCTCCGCCAGTGACGCGGCCTTTCGTGCCTATGCGGGACTTGGGTAAACAGTGTTGTGAAATGTCCCACACTACACTCACCTGCCGGGCAAGATGTCGTACCTTTGAGCCCTGTTTCTTTAGACCAGACTCGGCCTTTTCCTCGATCTTGCCGGATGGTAGGTCAGGCGGGTCAGGGTGGGCTTGGTTATCCCTCAAGTCGAGCTCGGCGAAGAGATCATCCACCAAGTCACCATCTGCCGGAGGCAATGTGTCTGTCGGCGTCGCAGGTGTGGATTTCTTTGACTTGTTTTTGTTTCGCTTTGAGCCGGGCATACTCAATACCAAGGGGGCAATGTAGCAAGAGGTGGAAGGGTAATAGCTTGCACAGCCACCACGCCCGATCAAAATCATTGCTTGTTCAGTGACGGACGTAACAAAACAAATCGATCTCTGGCTTGATGGACATCACCACCTCGACAACACCGTCCTGTACAGAATGCGCATCAAAGTTGGTCGTCTTATTGGCGGAACTCTCATCCAACCCCACAGAGGAATCGTGGCGCAGCGTCGAGCTCATTTGTAGACATCTTGCCAATTTGTTGCGTATCAGGAGTGGTTCTGGTCCGTCGCACGTCTCGCCTTTCTATAGCGTCGATATCGACACCGTCTCACCCGAACAGAAGACAACCACACAGCGCTGGGTGCAAGTACTCTACCGCAGGACCTCACCTCCCTTCTGTCAATAGCACTCGATGGATCATCAGTTCCAGTCGATGCACGCGCCACCGCTGCACTTGAAATCCTTCGTGTCGGCGCTAACCTATGTGTTGAGCATGGCAAGCATATCTACTCTTCGATAACACGTGCCATATTCAGCTGACTTCCATCCAGACCAAAATAGAGGACAGCTGCTGGAGGCTGGTTTCCCCCAGGAAGTCGTTTCCATACTCGAAGGTTATGCAGAACGTCTACCAACCCGACCGCAAGTCGCCCCCTTTCCATTGTCCACCTCGCATTTGCAAGTCATCAAAACTGCCGTTGGTTTCCTACTCAACTCGTCTCTCGGCTATGGTGTGTTCGCCAGTTCTACCGATACGATACGCAATGATCTACATTTCATGTATAGAGCCAGTCAAGTTCCGGCTCACGTCTCTGGAAGTTGCCACAACCCTTGTGCAGTTATCGTCAGCAATATACCCTGTCGGCGCTTGGATGAAAGGGCCATCGAGTCTATTTCCAGCAGATATATCCGAGCTCGATGCCACTCCGGAACATGTGGCAGAGTCTTGGACCCTTCGTACCGGACTCTCTAATTGGACGTGGAGGCTCGTTACAGAGCTTAGAGACGATGGTTCGTTTCGTTTACGTGCCTCGGCTATCCTCGCGTCTAACCCCCGCCACAGCGCATCCGCTTTTTGACACCGATGTACTTCCCTTCCTCATTCAGCCATTGATTGCTTTCACCCCGCCATTGTTAACCTCCCCGCCACCTCCAGATTTTGCGCAACCCTCGCAGCTCAGGACATCTCTGCTACACGCCGATTTCGATCTTCTCTCTGAAGCATGTTCTCACCTCGAGTCTCTTGCACTGGACGTCGAAGACATCCGATTGTCCCTAGCTCGTGGTTTCATATTCCCTGCAGAACATCAGAACGTTCCTTGCCTGTCCGTAATTCTAGACTTCATTGAGCAAGGAAACTACGCACCGCTTTGGTATGTACAACACGAAACAAGCCTGGACGATAGCGATGTTCGAAGTCAAGAAAAGGCCTTCGATGACTGCAAAGCCGCTCTCATCAAAGCAGTAGTGGAGGTATCGGGAGAAGAAAAAAATAGCGATGTGCTTTGTGACGACTCAGAAGAAATATATCCCGGTGGCAGATTCGTCTCCCGTATGGTCAATTGGATTCGGGCTTTTGTTACCACAGGCAGTTATGGAAACGTCAGGGATGATATGGCGATATGCGCTACCCTTGCACTTGGTAACTTGACGAGAAAAGGTGATCTTTTCGCAGCGATTCTATTTACCGAGATGTGTCACTGACGAACTGATACTCGCAGAATTTCACGCGACACTTTTGTTATCTCCGCCGCATAACATTGCCCAGTTGTTGTCCTCGGAATCCCTACTTTCCCCGGCAACAGACCTCAAGCTGAAACATGGCGTGATTGGGCTGCTCAAGCACCTTTCCCAGGCATCTGTACAATCTGTTGCCAATCGCACGGCTTTGAGCCATGCCAGGATAATTGAGCGTATTGTGGCAAGTGGTGTCTGGGACGACCGCAGCGATGTCATGGCAGATATCGTGCAAGTCAATGCGATCGGCGTAGTTAAACATCTCTGCAACAACAGTAGTGGGTTTACTTTACTTACACGGCGACCCTCTTTCTGATATTTCACCCCAGTCGACAATTCACTCGCGGTCATCTCACCTTTGGAAAGCGCGACTACGACTGAAGCGACGGGACTTTCTCAGCTTCTTGCCTTGATTAAACGGTCTGACACAGTTGCTGTCAAGAGTGAAGGTACACGCGTGATCGTCAACCTCGTCAAATCATTCTGGTCTAGCGATCCAAGTGAACAGCGGAGTACAGAAGAAAGTCAGGCGAGACAGCAGAAAAAAGAGCGGGCGATACAGACTCTAGTCACAACGCCATGCATCGATGCCCTCGCAGCGCTCATCGGCAGAAGTGCGAAACATCCCATTCTTATCAACGAGGCTACCGTTGCTCTAAGTCTACTGAGTACACACCAGGATGGTGGTAAGTGTATGCCATTGGAATACGTCAGTACTATGCTCATTTGTGTCAGGCCAGTTGGTCTTGCAGACTCTGATCGCTCCCTTGCCAAATGAGGCAACCCCTCTGCTCCCAGGTTCCGCAGCAATGTCCTCAACAGCAGGAAGCGAGAATGGATCCCCTATCATCACTTCCCCTCCTGCACGAACTCGTGCGCCGCCTCAAAGACGTGCTCTCGACCATCTTTTGAGCATTCTTTCTAATGGTGGCGAAGATACTAATCTCAGACACCCAGAATTACCCTCGTACCCCGTCGAACTTCGCATTAATATCTGTGCTTTGTTCGGACAACTGGGAAAGCGAACAAGTGGAGAAGAACTGGACACGCTCAAGGACAGTGCTAGGTCTATCCTCGAAGACCTGTCGAAACTAAATATGAGCGTGGGCAAAGAGAACATGCTAGCGACTGCAGCGAAGAGGACGCTTGATCTTTGGGCCTGACCAAGGTGGTGCCGAGAAAGTGGTTACTTGGATTTGCATGCTCTGTCCCATAAATGTAGTGCTAGTGTTGTATAGAGACCGGAGAGAACTTTCATGTGACCCTTTGTAAGAGGCAACAGGCTATTTCGGCTAACTTGGTGGCGAGCTTGAGTTGTTGACCCCCCCCTCCTCTAGTCCAAAGGCGACGATAGTCTTCATCCATGGGTTTGAGCAAAATTCAGGTCAATATCTCTCAAGGGATCGCAACCATCACTCTCAATGAACCACACAGACTGAACGCCTTGTCGCCTGAAGGTCTGCTGCATAATCATGGTCTTTTTGAAATAGACTAAGGTATAACATCGGAAAGATTACGACGATTTCGCCAACTCACTGAGGGAAATCGACAAGCGCGAGGATGTCATAGCTACAGTGTGGCAAGGTGTGTTTCGTCTCCGAACCAGAAGTTCGAGTCTCCCGCTAAGGATGCTTTCTGTAGCCAACGGAAACTGGTTTTGTGCGTGAGTAGCCGCTCATTCGAGCGGTGGTCACTATTTCGAACACGTGTTGGTTTCAGGGGAACTAATGTAAAGAACTCGCAACGCGTGGAGCCAACAGTAAGGGACCAACTTCGTGCGCGGGTAATCTCAGCAAACACGGATTGTACGCGGGCGGTATGCCTCAGTTTGTTCATCAGCTGACGACCAATTCACATCATTTCAGCTGTACACTCACAGCAAAGTGTTGGTCGCCGCTCTGAACGGACCTGTGATGGGTAAGCAGTTCCGTTGGACAATTGGTTATGTTGCGTTTTATTAATATTATCGTCACGCAGGCATTGCGGCGGGTAAGCAGGTCTTAAAATGTCCGGTGATTGATCATTCGAAACCCTTGCAGCGTTCCTGGGCAATTTCGATTTCATCTACGCTCTCCCTGAAGCGTGGCTGTATGTCGGCTTTTCCTTCCTAGGTGCTTCTTCTTCGCCCGCAGTGCTTGCGTCTGTGACTCACGTTATGTCCAGGTATAGTGATTGAAGGCGGAGCAAGCGTCAATTTTATCAACCGAAGTAAGCGTCCTCTTGATCCGTTCTCTCGAACTTCTGCAAATCATCCGTAGTGGGTCTTGCCAAGGCAAACGAGGTACTGATGTTCAACAAGAAGAAGAACGCCCAAGAGTTGCTCGAATGTGGTTTTGTCAAGTGCGTTTACACGGTTTACTATAAAGACACAGGACCATTTACGATACGGGCTTTGTAAACAGCAAGGTATTTCCCTCTCAACCCACGGGCTCATTTCATGCGGCCGTTCGAGAACACCTCCTTGATGAACTGGACGGTCTGGACCCTTCGTCCGTGCTCACGATTAAAGCACTCCTTAAAGCCGGCTTGGCGGAGAAGAACAATCCCGACGCCGTCAATCTTCGGGAAAGCTATGCGCAGGCAGAAAGATTCGTCAGTGGAATACCCGAGAAACGTTTTGGAATGATTTCCCGGAAAGAGATCAAGCACAAACTGTAGAACGCCCCCTGTGCTAACGTTCTCGATCCCACACGTTCCTTTTTTTTTCGTTATTATCTATTTTAGCTCTTCGGACCCCGCACATTCCCTTCACTTTACCAATCTCTTTACCCACAATTAAGCATCCCACATTCGCTTTTGCATCCGGTCGGTTTTCACATGCATACGTGACATCCATGCGTACCTGCGGCTACAATCTTTATCTTATTCCATGAAGGACGGCCGAGACTGATTCCGTCAGGGAATTATGTTCTTCGTTTCAACAGGCCATCAGCCTGGGAATCACCCCGGTCGGTGAAGCGGAATGCGCAACATGGAAACACCCCCCAGGTCGGGGACTTCCGACGGTCGCTCGCCACGTATACTATCCATGATCGATTGATCCCTGTACGTCACTTATCAAGACCAGTCAGTTGATCGCATGCGGATTCAAGCATAGGGATCGGAACTGCCGCGGCGAACCGCTTGGTCTGTGAGTCTTGGAAGACGTGTTTGTGGGCTCGATCTGCTGCTTTGGTGAAGATGACTGCCCCCGGCGAAATGTTAGTTCGCCTACTGTAGTGGAAAAGTTGTCGCTGGTTTTGCGACAGTCGCTCAGTGGTTCCCGCGCTCGGCTTTGCCGTCGGTGGGACTATCTCATGAAATATCTTGTTACGCCATCTAGCAATACAAACGCCGCATGCATAATCATGCGGCGTTCGACGGCTGGTTCCATACTTTTGGGCACTGATTGATCTCCGGGTGGAAATGCCCTGGATGATCGATGTTGGCAATCCAGCTACGGGCAATTATCTGCTGTCACATGTTCACAATCATCACCTAGCGACTTTTTAGGGCTTCTGGATTACGCTGACCATGGCGTTGTTTGCGTACGCCGGGACGGAACTGGTAGGCGCTACGGTGGGCGAAAGGAAGAACCCAAAGGAGGACGCTCCCCGTGCTGCAATCAGACGAACGTTCGTTCGTATACTCGTCTTCTGCATCGGGAACGTGTTCGCGATCAGCCTGATTGCACCGAGCCTGTGGGAATCGAGAAGATCTCGGACTCGAGTTCTGACGGCACCTTAAGGCACTCTTCGCTGCCAATAGCTCCCAAACTGGCGCGACGGCGTCTCCCATGTTGCTTCGAAGGGCCAGCCTCCACCGCAGTCACCGGCTGAATGGTGATTACTGATGGATCCCACACCGTCCAAGGTGTTACGTTGATGACGTTGTCAACGCGATCTTCCTTATCTTTACCCTGAGCGCTATAAACTTGGACCTGTATGTGCCACGCATATTGCACGGAAGTTTCCATGAATGCTCGCAAAAGTCAGATCGGGCGGCAATGGTGTGGCCTGGCGTTTCTCGACACGAACACGGCCAGTGTCACAGGTGCATCGTGATGGTTTCCAGTGCGCCACACCGACCGTGTGCATGGTTTTTGCATGTTTCGTCAGCGTTTTGTCCAGCTATGGAGGATTGCCATGGATTGCCATCGCCTATATCCATTTGGGTGTTTTCGAAGCTCAGATTGGTGATAGTGACGGGGGCAAAATGGAATGTGGTTGGTCTATGAGTGCTGTAATGGCACAGGGCGTCTCACGGAACGCGGCTGCCTTACGGCTGCTTTCTCGCACTGGTGTGCACAGGGGGATATCAAGCTATTTAAAGGCAAGTGACACGTGTAGCATGGCGGGAGCGTACTTGGCACGTGTAGGCTTCGATACGTTTAATCCCCTTGAATGCGGGGCAGTTCGTCACGTGAAGGAACAGCAAACCTATGTAGCCGAGGTAACCAGAAGCACAGGGCATGTATTCATACATGGTTCCTGTGTTGCCGATGGCTGCGGCCAAGCCAGAGTGTATTTTCGAACAAGTCTCTCGTTCAGGTTGGCTCGGTGGGTAAGAGGGTCGACGGTGAGGAGAAAGAGCGGGAGAAAGAAGACGGATCTGCGGGGAAGCGGGGCAAATGGGAAAAGAATTAGGTGCAGAGATGCTTGCGCAGATAAAGATTGCATATTGGGATAAGTTACGTAATGAAAATTGGTACAAAGGGGATGTAAGTGACTAGGACAAACGTTGCGGGGCTTGTGTTACAGATGCCATTGTAGTGAGAAGTCGAGATAAAGGGATTAAAATGGGTACAGTATCGCGCACGGTCAAGTTCTAATAGTGGTACTTGTGACCAAAGTTCTATCTGACGTGGATGGTTTGGATTGGCGGTTGGGGGTGTGAAGGCCGAGGAGGACCTGGGCATTGTCGTTGGTATTTAGTACATCGCGTATGGACTTTTCGGCCAGCATGCATGTCTGGGAATAGTCAGGAGGAGATAGAGCGAGCACATGCGGTGTGACTCACTCTGCTGTAACCGCCACGCTGGAGGGGCTGACGAGAGATGGCGATGGCATTGTGGATGCCGTCGTATGCGTACCTCCGCCTGATGGGGATCAGCATGGCGGCGGTCAGCGGGTGTAGTGCCACCAGTTCAAAGGTGACTCACAGAACGCTCTCGAGTTCGCTGCGCGAACGAGGGACAATGAACAGGTCGGACCCGGAGAGGTAGCGGTTGAATGCCTGGTAGGACGCGCATCCCGCAACGAGCGTTTCGTTGAACGCGGGATGGTCCTGGTCCCAAGTGAACCAGTTCTCGCTGTGGAGAATGTGAGTCGAGAGGGAGAAACTCGAAAGCGGAACGCACGTCAGGTGGGTATGTGCGAGGGCCTCTGAGGTATGAGGGGCTAAGAAGCGATCCATGACCAAGGGTAGGGTGGACATGGAGGGGAGGAACAAGAGGAGGGCAGATATATATACCGCTTGATTGACGCTGTGGATTGACGAAAGCGCAGGAGGGGTAACCGTAATATACTCGTAATTTATATAAAAAAAAAAGAAAGAAAAAGATGACGTGCGAAGTCACTGAACCACTGATTTCCTTTTCCGACTCGCACGTTCGATGCCGATGTATCTCCGATTGTCCGATCGCACTCCGCTATGCTCGCAGCCAGTCGGCATCATCATCTTGATGACGCCGGATCAGTCACACTTTCGGCTTCGTTTCAGTCACGCGGCCGCCGAGCCAGTGGTCGTCGTGTTCCCCTTTTCGGTACGTTGGACGACTTGGCTGCCCGAGTTTACTAAGCGGACTCACCGCACAGGCAGATCAAACATCGCATCCATCCCACTCAGTTCCACCCTCCCCGGAATGGCCGTCTCGCGTTCTGTGATCAAGAAAGTGCTTGCTGTAGAGACAGAAGAAGTGCGTCCACCTCATCTCGCTTATCTTCGACTCCTAACTTGCTGCAGGGCGTAGGCGCACTCGTCCGGCGCTCCATCGGATCGATGAACCTGCGCAACTTGACTCCCTTCCTGATGTTAGACCACTTTCATGTGTCGAAAGGCGCTGTAGGTGGCAATCCTTCTCTTCCACCCTCTTTTTCGACGCCCGGACTTCCAGGGCTTCCCCGATCACCCGCATCGTGGCCAGGCCACCGTAACGTACATGCTCGAAGGGTATGTCCCCCTGCTGTATTGGAACCCCTCCTCACCCCCCATTCGGCACCAAGATCAAGTCGCCACGAGGACTCCGCCGGACACGCTGGAACAATCGAAACAGGTGGCGTCCAATGGATGTGTGCTGTGTGTCATCCATTGTCCCCACCGCCTTCCATCCCCAATTCACGTTCGTGCTTCTTCAGGGCAAGGGCATCATCCACGCCGAAATGCCAGTACATGCTCCGGGCGTTCCCGAGCCAAGGGGTCTCCAACTCTGGGTAGACTTGCCTAAGCAGGTACGCTCACCCGCATGAATGAGTATGTCTGCCTACGCCCACCTCCTTCGTCACAATGCAGTTTAAGATGGTGGTGAGTTTCCAGTTATGGGAACGCATGACACTTCATTCCACTCATTTGTGCAACCAGGAACCCTCTTATCAAGAGCTTGGCCCTGCATCGTGTGTCCATCAGCTATTGTCCCGTAAGCTGATGCCATCCTTACCGTATTTGAAATAGCATCCCAGTCGCGTATCCCAATGGTCCGCAGGGATCCATCAGTGTCAGGGTCATAAGTGGAAAAAGCCATGGCGTCGAATCTCCCGTTCGACCACTTGGCGGCTGTTGGTACTTCCACGTTTCGATGAAAAACTCTGGGGACAATATGTTTCAGGATATCCGTAAGGCTTCGCTCCTTTCTTGTTCAAGACCACCGCTAAATATACCTTCAGCCGCCGGGTGGACATCGTTTATCTATCGTACGCCTTGCAGTTCCTATAGGCGGCGTATATGCTGACGTCGCATGCTCAGTCTGGAAGGGGACCGTCACCATCGGAGATGATGACTCGGTCAACGACAGCTTCCATACGCTTGTTCTGTCCAACAAGAACGGAGAAACGGGTGTGAGTATTACGGCGACCACGGATAACACTGAATTTGTTTTGGTATGTCCTCAACGTTTCGACTGGGTGTCTGCGGGAATGAATGTATACCAGATTGCTGGCGAACCTCTTGACCAAACCGTTTTCCAATACGGCCCATTCGTAATGACAACGCGCGAGGACGTAGAGAAAACGTTGAAAGATTGTGGATATTTCGGTCCACTACATTCCATTTTTTTGCTGACAGTCATTTAGATCAGACCGGCAGGAATGGCTTTGAAAAGGCACATACATGGCAAAGCAAGATTGGCCGCAGTCTCGACTGAATCTTACCATCACGATAGCAGTGACCGATCATTGGTCTGATGTACTTCCGGCAACTCCGACACAATCATATTATTCTTCATCAGAACGTTCAGGTTGCTCATTCTCTCCTACATGCTTCATCCGTTCCCATACATCCTCCTCGGCTGATGTGGGTGAAATTCCCGCGGAACTTTGATCCCAGATAACTACAGTGGGAATCGTCGTCATGTATGCCTTTTCGAGTACGGTACCTTTCTCTTCCTGCTGTTTTCCGGCCCAGGCAGGTGGCGGGAACGTGCTGTGAATGCGCGTATACCGGTCCAAAGACACGGATGCCAAGAATGACGGTGCTACGGTCAATGAACTCACAGCACCGGATATCCCTAGCAATTTACCTGGATCAGTATGAGATGGCTTGGGATACTTGTCAAGGGCTTGCCTTTATATCCATAAGAGATTCCACCGGTGCGTAGATCAAGGGCAAATAGATTTGTCCCCTGATCGGATATAAATGCCTCGCTGGAAATAAGGAATCATGGGGTACGAAAAACCGGAAACATTTGTTTCTACTCACTGTTCTGACAATCCTTTCTCAACCGATTTAACACCACCCACCTTGGCAACACCTTTGAAGTCGTTGACAGGTCGCCGCCCAGTGCGTGTGTCATACCTGCGAAGATCGCCAAACCGGGTACCGGCAAGCATTTGCGGCTGGCCGGATGAACTCAACGATGACATATACGTGAGACAGGTGTTATGGACCGGCTGGCGTAGCCCTAGCTGGTCATTCGCCACGTTCTTCGCACGCCAAATTTCCGCAGGAAACATGTCATCACCTCTTTTCCGTTTCTTGTTGCTTAGTAAAGATGGGTCCGGTTGCGTGTGGAAAGCACGTGTTGTATCCCATACAGACACCTCGACTTCGTCGCCACCGTAAGCGAAGGTTTCTTGGTTGGGACCCAACCGCCAGTCCGTGAGTCGCGATGGGAGAGCGCCGAGTTCGTGCGTCGGACCGACATCTTCGCTCGTGCGAGTGCGACGAAGTGCACCGTTGGACGCACACGAGTAAACACCGCTTGGGAATACGGGCCACTGAGCGAGTTTCTTGGCCTTTTTTTTGTCACATACCTTTGTGTGATGGCCAAACCAACGAAGGGGCCCGTTTTGAACCGCGTTTCTTTCCATGTGTGACGTTGTTCCAAGACATCTTCGCCCATTAGAGAAGCAAGACAGAGGGCACCATCAGCGTGTGCCGAGACCAGCTTTTCTCGAGCATTATGTTGTCGCTTTCGACCTGCTGAGAACGAACACGCACCAGGGTGGGATCGCTCCCGCTGATGGCCAGCTTTTGTATCCCCCGCGTGCGGCCCGTCGAGTTGCCATCGTGCAGGGTCTTTACCGATAGTTCGTTTTGTGGGTCATACGAGACGGATTTTATACTGCCCAGCTCATCCCCGGTCAGAAATCGAGGCATACGTGAGGTGACAAGGCGTGGAGGTGGCTTTACATAATCTCGCTACATCATCATCACAAGGACCGTCATCATGGACGGCCCCATCAAAGAGCTCGAAAAGCTCAGGGTACTGACGGAAAGCACGACGAGAGGTAAATTGCCCTCTGTGGAGAGCTCGCTGGACTCGTTGCTCCAGTCTTTGTTGGAGGTCAAGAGCAGGATCGCGGCGGGCACCGTCACACAAGACACATTTACACTGCTCTCACAGACGGTGGACGCTAGGAAGAAGGAGATCGACGACAAACAAAAAGAGGTTTACAACGCGATTGCGAGACTTGGAAAAGCTCTGGACAGGGTTTGGACCTGTAGACCTTCTCCCACACGTGCACTGACCCGTTCCGTAGAGACTCGCGCAGTCTTTGCCCACCTATGATCCCCTCTTTACGTCTCATTCCGCCAAGGATGCACTCGATAGAACGATTGCCCTTCATCTCCTACGCACGGGCCAATTCTCCACAGCAGAGACCTTCATCGAAGTGCGTTTGTTATGTTACATTACCGGTACATTGACCGACGAGCGTACCAAGGAGTCCGGTGTCGAGATTACCTCAGAATTGCGCGATCAATTTGAAGAGCTTCACCGCATCATAACAGCGCTCCGAAGACAGGATGTTGGGCCTGCGCTCGAGTACGCACTTTGTATGAGGATAGGCTGTTTCCTTGCAGACTGACGAGTATCTTCAGGTGGTCCATGAAGAATCGCTCGTTCCTACGCCCCCGGTCTTCTCCGTTGGAATTCTACCTTCATCGCTCTCAATACATTCGTTTACTCCTCTCCTCCGATCCGTCCAATCCAGTCCCAGCCATATCGTACGCAAACGCGGCTCTGCGGGGCTTCTATTCCGAGCACGCAGCCGAGTTCAAACGTCTCATGGCATGTCTGGTCTACCTTCCCAAGGAGAAACTAGAGCATTCTCCTTACGCAGATCTTGCCTCACCCTCGCTTCACACCGACCTCGAACCACTCTTTGCGAAAGAGTATTGCGCGAGTTTGGGAATGAGCCGGCAGGTCCCCCTTCGTGTCGTTGGTGATATTGGTGGTGGCGGTGCCCTAGCAAGGATCGAAAAGGCGCGGAATGTGATGAAGGAGAAGAAGAGCGAGTGGAGTCAAAGCGACGAACTTCCCGTATGTCGTTCGTCTGGATATGCATGTCTTTTTGATTGCTAACGATGGTGTGCCAACAGATCGAGATACCTCTCCCTCCAGAAAACCGTTACCACTCGATCTTTGCGTGTCCCGTCTCCAAGGACCAGTCCACAGAGCAGAACCCACCCATGATGATGACCTGTGGACATGTCATCACGAAGGACAGCTTACACAAACTGAGCAAAGTCAATGGGTCCGTTTCCCTTTTGCTACTCTTTGTCTCTGCCATTAACTTGGGAGCACGACAGACGTGTCAAATGCCCATACTGTCCAACAGAGTCGATGCAAGGTGGTGCTCTGCGTGTATATTTCTAGTATTATCGTTCGTCGAGATGACATATACTTCATGCTTGTACTTTTACCACCACTGTCAATTCAATTATCGTGCATGGAAAGGCGCAGGGTCGATCCATCGAGCCTGTCAGCGTATATTTTGAGCGAGCGTCAGCGTGGCGGGTCTACACCAATGGCTCACCATCATCGTCACCGACTCTTCCCCATGCTCGTCCGTCGTCCGCACGACCGTCCTCTCGTCGACGCTCGCCGTGTTCACGACCCGGCCCAGCTGCTCTAGCTTGGCAACGTCCATGTGATACCTCTTCGCGAGCGCCTCCAGCTGACCGCCGTCCGTGACCGCCTTTCGCGCCTCGAGCAGCTCCGCCAGAGAAGACGCCAACAACCGGTTCCTCGTCGGCCGCACGCCCGAGGCTTCCGTCTCCGATCGCACCCTGGAGCGGTACATGTTCCGGACGTCGTCGGTCGTCTGTGGGCCCGTCAATAGTAACCCTCGATGCTGGGAGCTCGGAGCGCATGGAAACACGGGCTCACCGCGCGGACGGTCTGCATGTGGTGGTCGACGCGTACCTGGCCCAGTTGGCTCAGTTTTTCCATGAACTGGGGGTCTTTGGCGTCCTGCT
>JBBPUI010000365.1:0-23224 GCA_038094615.1 Heimioporus aff. retisporus
ATTATCATTGCTTTACCCCATTACATTTCAATTGGCATATCTACCTAGTCATATCCTTAGCTAGTCAGGATCAATACATCATGACCTTTGATGGTAGGTGGAAATCAGAATTTCACACAAATATAATTGTTCTGTTATTCTTACATTGATTTGACAAGATTACAAAATGTCTGCCAGGGATTATATAGTATTATCGTTTTGTCATTTCACCATCTGTGAAATGGTCATTTTAATGTCTTTTTTATATTAAATTGTCATTGCATTTCTTTATTATATGCTGATTACAAGGGAAAATAAACCATTATAATGTAATATCATTATTGCTATAGCTGGGCTTATTTATCTGGTTATATCTACACCACCCCATTTTCCTGATGATGTGTAGCATCTTGAATCATCCTGACTGCTAGACAATCATCACTAAGTAGCTGGTGAAGGATGGCTTGGACCATGGAGTGCTCAGCCAAGGGAAAGATGATATGAAGCTGTAAATAAGCCTAAGCATACAAAATTAAGAACAACAGTACCTATCAAAGAGTCTAGTTGAGCACCACAAACAAACTCTCTTATCATTCAATTTCAATTTGGCTGCTTGTCCAATTATTTGAGTTCAAACTCTTGAGGACTTTATTGAGTCATTCAGAAAGGAAAGCCCAGAAATTATAAATAGGGCCATAATCTTCAATCTGTCAAGGAAGATGAACCACCCAGTGAAAGTTGGATTTCATATTCTCAACACCAGATATCTAAGCAGTCAATATTTAGTAGCAAGTATGCCAGCCAAGATAACTGACCTGCTTGTAACCAAATAGATACTCACATATCAGCATGGCTGCCCAAGGAAGCAAGTCTAACTTGATAAAGCTACCACAGAATATCTTGAGTGCTATTGCAAGTTCAAGGAAGTTTGTAGGCTTGTCAAATTGCATCTAGAGCAGTGGTGGCTTTGGCAGTTTGGGTTTCCTATGATTGTTAGCTTTTTGTTTGAATTTAGACCAGCACACACCAAAGTTCTTGAAGTAGGCCCTGCATTCTTCATCAGATTCTAAACCTTTTTCTTTGTAGCAAGAGGTATGATGCTCCTCTCCAGTATGTGTCTGAAATCCTAGCTTATATCTCAGTGGCAATATTGGGATGGAACTTCAAGCCAGATACATATCATTGCTTAATGACTTGTCTGAAAATAAATTGGTCTTTTTTATCTTGCACTTCAGGCATGGTGCTTCATTGTGGCTGTGATCAGCAAATCCACAGAGTTTGCACATTGCTGGATGATATAATTTCCAAGAGAATCAAATAAACATGCTAGCCTATTAAGTTGGTTAGTGAACATAAGATAAAGGGTCCAGGATATAGTGAGGAGCACTAACCTTGAGGGTATGCTGGCATGTGGTAAACTATGCCATCTCCATAGTGTTTGATGAGGTTATCAATGATAAACTTCATGTAATGTTGCAACTATGCACCAGTCAGCTCCTTGCAATGCTCGAAGTGTCATGGGCTGGCCCATGAAGTGCCACAAAGCCATGGGTGGTAGCTTTATAGTTGCAAACATGACTCATGCCATTCCCACAATTTAACCAACAATGGTGTATTATATGATTGGCCAATGCATCACTTAGACAATACTCACCTCATGTTGATAAGGGTTAGATTAGTCACAGTGTCAATTGAGATTCAAAGAATCAACTATGGGATAACATGGTGTCATCAAGAATATCTCCTTCTTCTTCTTCTTCAGCATCTACTATTTTGACCAATTCATACAACCCCAGCTCCTCATGAAGTGACTTCATAGCAGTCTTTGAGATAATTTCTGTTCAGGTTGAGTTTGTGAGGTTAAACAAGTCATTGAGGCATATTTTCTTGAGTGGGAGGGTGAAATCTTGATTAGTGCTACCCACATCATCAAGGTGGCTCCTCTCCTATAATGTTTGAGCAATTGACTCAAATGAGCCAGAATCCACAGCTTCATCAAGGCTTTTATCTGGTGCCTTTTAAGATACCAGTGTACATCTGAAGTCTGAGGTAATAAGAGAGTTACTTGATTGTAACAAGAAATGAGGAAGAGTCTATCAGTGGGGAGGACTCACTGAGGATAGAGACAAGAGCACTGCTTTGGATGGGCAAAGGTCTCTGCTATTGAGCAGGTACAAGTGATAATGAGCAAAGGAAAGAGTAGTATTGACTACTTCAGAGCACTCATGATGAGGAAACTGAAGAAAAACAGGATGGGTAGTAAGGCCCTTCTTATATACATGCTAGGTTGTATATACATGTTTACTACAGTAAATAATGTCATGTGACATTCCAGTACATTTTATGATGTTTCATAATGTTCTAACCAATAGTATAAAGCTCTCTATTTCAAATATGACAGTGTTAGCTTATAAAGCATGATTGACAAGCATCTAGAAAGTTCTATGACATTCCATGAGCTTCCATGATGTTCTGTAATGTTCCATGACATTCCAGTTTGTTCTATTATAGGTTCTGGAACATTCTCCAACACTCTAGACAGAAATCAAGTGATTATATATCATGTAATCATGCTACATTCTCAACACTCCTCCTCACTGGAAATATTTGAAATGGAGATTACCATCAAGATGTTTTCTACTTGATAGGTATGAGAATAAGGGATTTTCTTC
The DNA here is from genome assembly GCA_038094615.1 of Heimioporus aff. retisporus. Taxonomy (NCBI): domain Eukaryota; kingdom Fungi; phylum Basidiomycota; class Agaricomycetes; order Boletales; family Boletaceae; genus Heimioporus; species Heimioporus aff. retisporus. The sequence continues at coordinate 2,652 of JBBPUI010000365.1, forward strand.
CTTTATTAAATTTGATCTTTTCAAGGTTTTTGGTAAAGATGTCTGTGAACTTGTTGGAAGTGACAGTCTTGATGTGGTAGTACAGCCACTACTTAATCATAGCTACATCAGACTTTGTATTGTAGTCTTTTATCAAAGGCTTCAATTGAGTTCAGATTCTATGTCACTGGCCTAGTCTATGTCTGAATAAGCAATGAGTCCATTGTTGCTTCTGTTACCTCAGTAGATAATTCACAGATATGATACATGGGAAAGGTAGTGAATGATTTGCACTTTGTAGATATTCTTCCATAAGATTAGTGGAGAATTGTGACATCTTGATCACTATGTAAGCAATGTCAGGTCTTGTTCCAAGCATGATATAAAGCAAGGATCCAATAACAGATTGATATGGTGTTCTCAACTTGGGATTAGCATTTTCCTTATTGGATCTTGGATTGTAACTGGTAGGAAGTGGAACAATAGTTTTCTTACAATTCTCTTGACCAAAACACTTAATGACTTTGTCAATGTACTTGCATTGATCAAGGGTAATAGTTCTCTTGGTTTGATCACATATGATCTCCATACCAAAGTATTCTTTGGCTTTGCCAAGATCTCTTGATTCCTATTTCTATATGAATTTCCTTTTGTGGGAATGTACTTGAGACTTGTTACTACCTATGAATAGGATATCATCAACATAGATTATGATGATTAGAATATTCTCCCCAACGAACTTGACATAAATGCCAGAGTTGGAGGTACATCTCTTGTAGCCAAAGCTGATGAGGCTTTGATAAAGCAGCTTATTCCATTGTAGCACTGCTTGTGTAAGACTGCTGATGGTCTTGTTTAACTGACAGACCTTTCTTTCCTAATCTTTAACTATGAACCCTTCTGGTTGAGCGATATAGATCTTTTTTTCCAGCTTACCAAATAGAAACGTAGTTTTAACATCTAATACCTCAATTTTCCAATTGTGTAAGGCAGCTAATGCAAGTATGGATTGTACTGATTCAAACCTGGAACCAGGTGAAAACATCTCTTCATAGTCTATTCCAAAAATCTGAGTAAAGCCTTTTGTAACATAGCATGCTTTAACTTGGTTACCTGAATGGATGGCAAGTACTCATCTGCCCTTGACAGGTACATGACCTTTTGGTAAATCTACCAAAGTCCATACATACTTTGTGTCTTGAGTGATTTAATCTCACTATAGCAAGCATTGTACCAAGCTACTGCTTCATCTTGGGGTAGTCGTGAAATATCCTGAAATGTTCTTGGTAATGTCCAATCAAAAGGACTAACCACTGCTGATAAATGATGGTGAATCCATTCATTACTATAGAGATCTGCTAGATCTTTCTCATTTGTGGGTCAAGATTCTTCTTCATCTTATGCTGGTAATGGAACAATGTCTTCTTTTATTGGAGATGGCTCCTCTTGAATTGATTCCAGTTCTTGCTCTATTTCTCTCTTGATTTGTACTGGTGGTCAATCACCATACATGCTATCTGGTAAGAGGTGTGGTCAAGGAATTCTCTGTGATTATCATTGATCAACAGATGGTCTAAATGTGAAGTATGGGTCTCACAATGGATGGTAGTGATATGGTAAAGTGTAGAATTTAGAAAGATTTACATCTGATTTTTGTCTCAGCAGTAATCAATTCACCAGTCTCTGTATTGGTACTTTCCAAACTTGTTCTTCAGAGGTTGGAGATGTTAATGGTAAGTCCAATATTGAACTTCAATATCCAGTATCTGGTTTGGTACAGATGATTCCAGGTCTTATTGGTGATACCTGAAAAGGAGATCGTTTTTTTTTCAGGATGTAGATGAGGTGAATTTGGAGATGATGATGGTGGAGGATCTGTGGGATCTTCCCAATCCCAATCATATATTATTTTTATCACTCTTGATATCAGTATCATTACCAGAATTTCCAGGTACTATGTTTGGGTTGATAATGCCATTCAGGTTCTCATGGAATTCCTGGCATAGGTATTGCAATGTAAGTGTAATCTTGTCATTCTCGAGGTTGAACTTGAGGTGCTGAGGGTAAAGCATCCTCTTGCAGTTGGTCTTGATTTTCAATCCAAATAGGGGTAGGTCCATCATTTTGCACTATGGAGCAATGTGGAAAATGAGTTTCCTCAAATGTAGCATTTGTGGATACCACAACACAATGTCTTTTCTTAGACAAGAAATGCCAACCTTTTGTGTTAGGTTCACATCCTGTAAATGTCACCTCTTTGGATTTTGGCAAGAGTTTATTAGGCTATTGTTCTGGAGGTATAAACATATATGCTCAACAGCCAAATACTTAAAAGTAGGAGGCACCAGGTTTCTTCCCAGAGAATAACTTGATGGGAGTTTTCTGTTCATGACAATACATAGGTTGTCAGTTGTAAATGTGGAGAGCAATTTTTGCAGCATCCTGCCAAAAGGCTTTAGGTAAACAAGCATGCTGGCACATACTCTCAGCTTTTTCCATTATGGTGTGATTGTATCTCTTTGCACAACCATTTTGCTGGGAAGTATTGGGTACAGAAGTTTGATGTGTGATCCCTCTGGATGAAAGGAGTACACTATACTTATGATTCATGAATTCTCCTTGGTCTGTATAAACAGAGGTGAGTGTATGAGTAGTATGAGCTTCTGCCCAAGCAACCATATTGTGAAAGTGCTGGAAGCAATCAGATTTGACCCACAAAAAAGAAAGCAAAGCATAACTGCTATAGTCATCAATGAAAGTAAGAATGAAGCAAGCATGTATCCAGGGTTTGACAGGCACTGGACCTATGAGATCTACATGGACAAGTATTAAAGGTCAAGAAGCACATTTATCCAAGTCAGGATAAGGTTGATCTGGTATTTTGCCAAGCATACATCCTTTACATCTTGGGATGTTGTAAGGTTCCTTGATAGGTGGAACACCAGACAAGTGCTTGTGAGTATGTGCAAGAGTGTTGTGTGAAGTATGTCCAAAGCACTGATGCCCAACATAAAATCATCTAAGTTTAACACCAAGGCATTAATCTGCATCATTGGAGTAATCTGTGGTGACTGAAATCAATGGAGATTAAATAATAGGAGATAAAGCAGAAGCTTGTATCATCCAGGATTCTTGTTTATTCCATATATATGTACCCATTTGCATATTCTCATAGCAATACTCATGGTTCAAAAGAGATGGACCAACAAAAGTCATTTTGAAGCATAAAGGCCATACCATACATCCATCAAAGTTATAACTAGATGGGAGCTTCCATTTTGTACCAGGATAGTTCCTGGTCCATGCATGGAAACCTTGTTGCCATTTGCAACAGTAGCCATTCTAGTGTGGACACCAAGATTCACAAAATCATCCAAAAATGGTGATAAGTGATCAGTGCAACCACTATCAATCATCCAGTGAGTATGCAAAAGTTCACTAGTTGCATTGTTGATAATGCTAGCACCCTGGGTTGTTGACCCAATATAAAAACATAAGTATTCATTGATCTCTTCATTATAAACTGTGTCCTTATAGTATTTACTATTGTCTTGAACTGCTTTGTTGTAAGAATGAAACTGTGGTTCAGAAAAAGAAGAGGAAGTAGAAGTAGTCTCAGACACAGCACCCAGTATAACACCCAGATAAGAACATGAAGGTAAATGTTCCTGAAAGTCTTCTCTAGTACCAAGAACACAATACATAGGATGGAGTAGAAACTCTAAGGATAAATTCAATGAAGGTAAAGCATCTATTAAAGAAGAAGAAAAGTGAGATCTGTCTGAAACTAGTCCACCAATAGTAAAAGTGGAAGATTTGTTCTTGCCTTTTCTTTTCCTATCCTTTTTTTTTGTGTTGGTGTAGGTGTCTTGTCCCTAGGGATGGGTTCTTCAATGTGTGGAGCCACATCTCTCTTGATCCAAGCTGCATAAGCAGGTTGGCATATTTCTATGGTCTTGACTGTCTCACTTGATGACTTCTCCTGAATAGGAAAAATCAGAGATGGAGTTGGTGGTGACATGTAAGGGGATAGAGGTAAATCTTGGATTATTGAATCTGGTAGCATGTGATGACTAGTTGATGCTTGTCCTTCCACTGTTTCACAATCCAAATGAGTATGCACAGGGATGAAAAGAATAAAGGCTACTGATATCTATACCAGTATTGATCTTGATACTCTCACCTCCTTGACAAGTGTTCCAATCAGTCCCTTCAGTGACAGTGCCCTACATGTCCTGATCTTCAGAAGCAATGGAATTAGCCCAGTAGGACTAAGTAGTCATACTTTGGTTTGGGTTGAACTGACTTTCAGGCCAGAATTCACTAGGCTTGTAAGTATTCTCAGAGGTTACTTGGTTAAGCTCTGGTTCTATTACCATATTCTCATTAGTCTCATCAAGTGTGACAGCATGAGCAAAACCATCACCAAGAAGTTTGTTGACAATGGCTTTTCCCTTTCCTTTGTCTTGTCCCAAAGACCTGGAACAGTTCTGCCTTTTTCAAAACCAGTACAGTTGTGGAAACCATCAGGATTCCTACATTCTTGATGAAGAGTAAAGTGTTGGTCTTAATCTTGTCAGTTTGAGCTGGTTCCACATGTACTGTTCTTGGATTTCCAAGGTTTAGTACATGAAGGTCTTTTTTGGATCAAATTGGTATGAAAGGTACCATTTACTTTGTTCTGTTCCATGTTGTGAATCCTTGTAGGAAGAGAAACTCTAGATCTGCAGAGATTGATCTCAGAAAGAATTTTTCTGGTGATGTTGTCAGGCATGAAATTCACTACTGCAACAGTTTCAGCAATTGTGATATAGAAGGCAGAATAATCAAGTGGTAAGCAAGTCAGCAAGAACATTGCTTTGAAGTTCTCAGGCATGGTAAGAGCAGCTTGGGTCATCTATTTGAAAAGGAAAGTAATGCAGTTAATGTCTTCTGCAGCTAAACATGTATGTATGCTAGAGTGCATTGCTTGTGAGAATAATAGAATTGGCTAGAAAGGCCTTGAGAGGCAAAAAGAGAAGAAAGGCAGTTTTAAAATCCAAGAGCCAAAGAGTCATGGGTTGTGTTGTATTGAACAGAAACATGGTGGATGAGGTTGTCACCCAATATCTGGGAAATAATCCTAACAATCTGCTTGTCAAGGACTTTCCATTTCAACTGATCATTGACTACAGTTATAGTGTGAGTAATGGTCCCATTGATCTAATTGCATACAGGAAGAGATTAGAGGATTGATTGAATGTGAGTTGACCACATGATATAGTTGGAATGGCCTTTGAGGGTTTGAAGTTGTGTAAGCAAGGTTTGTCTATCTTGAAGTCTTTGGGGACTGTAATGTTTCAGGTTACCATATTGATGCTTTATAAAAATTGCTGAATGTCTGTGAATGGTTTATCAAACAGATGTTTGTAAAGATAAATAGCACTGTGAACTTCTTGTAAAGCCTTCAGCATGGTTATTCTGAGATTGTCTATAGCCCTAATCTACAAAAGATCTTGTTTATCCCATTGCAGCTGTCGTTGATAGGCAGCTGCTTTGGTCTTTTAATCCTAGTATAGCTTTCTTTTAAATTTCATAAAAGGTTCATTTTCATCTCCTTTTGGTGTGTACCAAAAGAGGAAAGGGTTTGAAATATGTCATTCAAAAGACATGAACCAGAAGTATTTGAAGAAGTGTGGATCTTGAATGACTTGAGTGATTAGAGTTTCTTTGTATCATAAGTCTTGATCCATGTGTGTATGGTATTGGCCAGGAAATTCTTTGAGAAATTTGGAATACAAGTCATAATGCCAATCCAAGAAAAAAAGATAATAGACCATGATGTCACAATTGTATGAAGCTCCACAACCTAAGCATCCAAGTGGCCAAACAGCAGGAACAGGTTCAAGGAGAAAGCAGTTGAATACTTCATGTCACCTACCTAAGTTGGTGAGATTTTTATTTGTGCTCACCCTCTTCTGTAACCTTTCTCCTAGGTTTGACATATCTTCCCATAAGAATGTTGTGAACAAGAAACTTGGTGACAAGTCCATCTTGATGTGTGTCAAGCATAACTGTACAGAGGGTGCATTCACTCAGCAAGTCTATCAAGGTGGGTGTTGGTGCCTTGGTTCATCCAACACCTGCTTCACATCTCCATGTTCATAATCTTGTTCCAAACCTGGATGTTCATTCCTTTCCATTGGTGACATCTGATGTCTCTAGTTCTAAATGTTGTATGTCATGCCCAGACATACTCCTCATGTTTGATGTTTGGGTATGTCAATTTTGGAAAGATGTTGCATCAGAAAATTTTGTATCTTTGTTGTCCCACTAGAAAGGTTTTCCTTGATTTTTCAGAAGTCTTGGCAGAAAAAGCCCAGCCAGAAGCTTTGTAGATGGAACCTATGGTTTTGTCAAGGCAAAAGGGGCCATTGATGGGGAGAGGAAAATTAGATTCAATCAAAGGGATCTGATAAACAAACACTACCTGCAAGGATGAAGAAATCAGCTTTGTGACTGCTTGGTGGTGAAGTCTGAGCTGTTGATAGCATCCCTGGTAGAGTGGGTAGTATGGTTCCATTGGTACTTTGATGAACTGGTAGGACATTATCTTAACTTGGCAGATCTCATGAAGTAGTGTCAAAAGGTGGTAAATTGGTTGAGCATGATAAAACATCATGCTACAATAAATAGGAATGATTGAAGGAGGAAGGGTTTGGTCCATGACACTCCCTGTTGGCTGTGTAATGAAGTTGTAGATTACCTCCCAGTGTACTCCAAGAAAGCTATTAGAGATTTCAAGGGGATTTCCCATGGTCCTCCTTTGTTGAAGGGAGTTTCAAGCCATTTGTTCTCTCAAAGTGGACTCTATAGTGTGTCCATTCTCTGTGACTAAGTCCAGATGATGGAGAAGATCCTCCAGATGGCATATTGGACCTAGTCCTATTAGGAGTAGGCTGTCAAAGATGTAAAAGGCCACTGGATTCATGAGTAGATTTGTCAATTCCACTATCACTCCTCTGTTTTAAGTGACTTGATTCAGATGATCTCAAACCATGTAATGGACTTTCTTGTCCATTGGCCAGTCAAAAAGGATTGTGCACTCCTAGCCTGTTGATTCCAGTTGGGGCTGGAAGTGCTCTGCTGGATGTTCTCACTCAGGTAGGAACCTGTAAGGTGGATAAATTAGCTGTGGAGATGGTGTGTGACTGGAGACCAAAGGGAGAGGAAGAACAAGAGGAGATGGATTCCAAATTGGCTCTTGTGGAAAAGGTGATGGAGACAGGGTCTGTTTAAAGAGGATTTGTTATGGATATTTTTCACCTTCTTTATGTTTCTTTTCTTTTTCTTTTCTTTTTCCATTCTTGGCCCCTGATGGAGTATATGTGTTGGCAATGGCTGACATCTAAGCATATGTTTATCTTTTGCTTATGGGTATATGGACCCATTTGATTCTTCACTTCTTCATGGACTCATGGACCATGCATTCACCTTTTAATTTTCCTCACAGATATCCCATATGTCATGATTGGACTCACCTCACACCAAGGGCATATTGGCCCCTATGATCATTTATCTTTAGATCTGCCACGCCATGCACCTATGGTATGTTCTCCTCATGATCTATGCATATATGGCTATGCTGCCACATCCTCACTGGATGTGCATGGACAATCTATCTATGATCTGTATAGTACATGGACAAACATGTACTTTAGTATATAAGCCAATAGATCCTCAGGGAACTCCTCAGTCAAGTTCTCTTGGTTCTCCCCTCAGAGTTCCATCACAAGATAGACTCCTTTCCTCCACTTTTCCTCTCTTCAAGTACTTGCAAATTGCATACTCACTCTCACTCTCACACTTTTGTCTACACCTGCATTTGACTATGACTTTGAGAGTTTCAGGATTACCAATGGCTGGTGAGGATGGCAAGGGATGGGTGGAACTAGACTCAGAGCTTGTATTGACTCTAGTGGAGCTGGAAGCTCCTGATAGCCTGTTGATGCCAAAGACAGGTTATAGATTTCAGAGAGGATTGGGGAGAGGGACATTTTCATCAATTTCAAGTGAAGGATTTAAGATGGTAAATGTCAAGTTTGGAGGGGGTGATGATTGCCTATGAAAATATTCTCTTGCTTGCTCAAGGGCTGAAGCAAGGAGACCATAAGATTCTGGCTCAAAAGCTTGCATGTCATAATGTACATGGTCTGATGGTGTACTGTCTAGGTCATCCAATGAAGGAGATCAGATAACCTCAAAGCTTCTCACTTTGTTCTTATTAGTAGAGTCAATAACTCTAATATAGTCCCTCTCATCATAATGGTGGGCTTCTCCTTGTTTGATTTTACCTCTACAAATAGGGCAAGGAATCTGGAAAGGGATTCCTGGAGCAACAAATTGTGAATTGACATGTTTAGGGATAGTCTCTCTGTGTTGCAAAGGGCTTCTCACTGGTATAGGTCTCAAGGATGGGCAAAGGTCTTTGCTATTGAGCAAGTACAAATGATAACAACAGAGGAAAGAGTAGTAGTATTGACCACTTCAGAGCACTCATGATGAGGGAATTGAAGAAAGAGAGGATGGGCAGTAAGGCCCTTCTTACATACATGCTAGGTTGTATGTACATGTTTACTACAGTAAACAATGTCATGTGATATTCCAGTATATTTTACAATGTTGCATCATATTCTAACCAATAGCACAAAGCTTTCTATTTCAAATATGATGGTGTCAGCTTATGAAACAGGATTGGTAAGCATCTGGAAAGTTCTATGACATTCCATAAGCTTCCATGGTGTTCTGTAATGTTCCATGACATTCCAATTTGTTCTATTATAGATTTTGGAACATTTTCTGATATTCTAGACAGAAGTTAGGTGATTATGTATCATGCAATCATGCTACATTCTCAACAGTGCCACTACCAGCGGATCTGCTTGGTCAGCACTAGCTATGGGAATATTGATATTTAAAATATTAAAAGCAGACTTGGATGGATTTGAGAGTGGATCCTTATCCAATATAATATCTATAAAAGCAGATGGGGCAAGCTTTGGAGTGCCAACAATGGAGGCTAAGCATCATTTTCTTCCTAGGCAATCCTGAAGGTCTGTTTTTGCTGTGTATTCATCATGGAGGTGCATCTGGAGTTGTGCAAGGTCAAGCATGTGTTGGGAGGCAAGGCATGAATGTAGCTTTGTCAAAATTGTACTGAAATTACTAAAGAGTCACTCACAGGAGGCTGAGCTGGCAGAGACAAATAATATCCATGATACAAGCCTATGGAGGGGTGTAGGCAGTTTACCAGCAAATGTAAGTGTATTATAGACAAAGAGTGGATTGAAATGTTTAATAGCCTATGTGAAACACATTAGATCAAAAACTGCTCTGAACTTTGGTCTTGCAGCTTACCTTACATGTCAAATCAGTATTTAGTGCCACAATGAAGCTTGGCAATGACTTGTTGGCCCCTCCTGTGGTTTAGGTAATAAAAGAGGTTGGTAAGAAGTACAGGAGGAGGCTCTTGTTGATAAAATTGTCTCCAAAGTTGTGATAGCATATTATAAATGACAGCATTTGTGAAAATATCAAGTTGTACAAATAGCAAAGTCCTATAGAATGGATTCAAAATTACAGCTGCATAGAAGATATTCTGCTTGCACTTTTCCCAGCATTTTTCTAGACTATCAATGATGGACTGGATCATTTGGTGCTCCCCCAGGGATGGGGTGTTATCCATTAATGTATTATACCAAGAACTCAAGAGCCTTGGGCACTATAAGACAGGAAGATCCATTGTATCAGTAAGATGTGGACTGTTAGAGCCAATTTGAGACATGTTCAGGAAACAACAATGGCAAGCAAGTGGAGAGTGGTGTATGAACTGGTGGTGTTCCAAACTGACTTGAAGGCTCAGATCTCAACAATAATACTTTTGTGTCATCAATAATGACAGAATCAATGGTTGAAGTGTTTTGCCAGGCTAGAACTTGAGATGGAGCAGCCTCTGATGGGAATCAATAGAGGTTGTCAAAATCAGGTGGTAGTTACTAAACCTGTGAGTTCAAAGGTGATGGTGGTCTGCCACCACCAGATCCACAACTCCAACCTTTCTCAATGCAAATTGTGGTGGCTTGATTGAAACAAAGCTTGTATGTCACTTTGGGTTGTCCTTCCTTTTGATTGGCAAATGCAGCAGTGGTATTTTGCTAGAGTTTTGAGTGATCATAAAAACAGGAGCAACACCACTGTCATAGATTAGTGGCCATAGCAAGCACCTGAGCCAACCAAGGGATTGATAAACATTGATGGACAACTAATCCCACAATGGCCATGTATAACACTGATATACTGATAATAGCTAAATTTCAGCATGATAAATACATAAATGAGGATCTATGATCATAAGACTACTGCTGCCATGTTCATGGTGGGTAGCTTAGCGATTGGCTCATCACTGGCCATGGCTTATGGCAAGGGTGGCTTGCTGCCAGGACTTCAAACACTGGCTCCTGGGGTCCTGGGGTCATAAATGAGACCAGTAGGTTTTGGTACACTATCTACCATTAATAGTTAGTTGATAAAGGTGGTATGCATAGGTAAATTACTATTTACTGTAATGCATGAGGTGCATACACATATAATAAAAGAACCCCCAGATGAGTGACTAAGTTCATAGATACTTGATTTCCATCCAACCCTTTTGCATGAAGCAGTCAGGAGAAGGAATAGCATGGAAAATAAAGGACATACCATCTAGACTCATCATAACACCAATGTACAGTTCTTCAAGGTTGGAAGTCTTTGAAAAGAAGAGTAATTTATCAAGTTCAAGCATAGTCTTCCAGACCTGACTATTCAATATGTCATGGAGCTTGCCTGCTTGGGATTGTGAGCCTTCTAACTTTTACATATGGCTTTATTGTTTGCAGCCATAAGAAAGTTAGCCAGAAATGAAAAAGAAAGTTAGAGTGGGACAGTGTTATGCTTAGTCCAGGTAGGAATAAGCATAGGCTTAAAGAACTGAAATATAGAGTCAAGAGTCTAATGTTCAAGTGAGATACTTGCCAGAGGGTCAAGCATTCTGTCATCTAGGATGTATACATAAGTGATGAAATCAAAGAAAAGTCTACCTACTGAAGTAGTAGCAGCAAGTTTTGAGAAGGAGAGCAAAGAGGAGATGGTAGGTTGAGCAGGACTAAGCTAAGGTACATGAGACAATGTACATAGCTAAGCTTACATACTATGAATGGAAGGGCATAGAATATCATAGAACAACTATGACTAAGTGAAGAATATTTGCAAAGAACTAGGAGTAGAGATAAGAAAGGAAGGGTGTGTGACAAACATATTGTATGTTCTAGAGCACTCTATTGAAAGGGAAGTATTAGGTTAACCCAATGATGATAAAAAAGGATGACAAAGAGAAAAAAATAAAGATGAATCATAACAGACAGCACATAGAAGGGGAGGGTATTGAGGCCTCTGGCCTATAACAAGTCAAAATAGTGAGTTGTGATAGGATCCACATATGGAGGTAATTGAAGCATGGATGGGGCACACTTGAGGGCAATCAATGTAGATCAGGTGAGCAACAAAGTGGTCATTGAGATTGAGTTGATTGATGACCATGATGAGTGTAACTGGGAGATGGGATGTATGGTCAAGTAGGTTGAGCACAAATAGGATGAAATTTAAGCACTGTAGGATCAGTGTACATGCCTGGAAAGAAACATGGTACTTGGTGAGAAGAAGTACGGTTATGACAATAAGTAACTGACCAAACCATGTAGTATAAGCCCCTTCCTAAATTTGACATGTGCTGGGGGGCATTGGGTATGATGGTGGTGTTGGTAAGGAGAAATTGGTGGATGTGAGAGGTGATGGGCCAGAGCTGAGAGAGCTTCTTCTTTAGCATTGAGTGCAGTATGATCTGGCTTTGGTACACCAACATGTGAATCCATATGGAGGAGAGGGTTGTTGTGAATGTCTTCACCACCCTCAGAGTCATCATACAAGCCTAAAGTGGTGGTAGAGGTCAGTAGGTCATCCACTGGAGATTCATGTTTGTCATGTTCAAAACCTATAGCATTAATGCTAGCTTTCTTGTGATCATGAGTAGAATCTGCATGAGAAGTTAGCACTGCTTTGCAATGAGGGACAAGCACTGGAATAGAATGTGTAGTGGGAATTGGGTTTCCATTGTCAAGCAGAATAGGAGAAGTGCATGGAAGAGGAAGATAAGTTGCGAGATGAGTATGGGGGACAATATGGGTGAACTCAGATACACCCAGAGCTTCTGAGGGCAGTAGTGTTTGAGTGAGGGAAGGACTATGTGCTGGCAATAATGGTGGACTGTAGGATAGGAGAGCCTGTTCATGAGCCTCCAATAGAGATGGAAAATCATTTATGACCATTTTGTCATCATAACCATCTGATAGCCTACAGAAACAAATACATATGAATGATGTAGAACAATAAACCTAGATATACATTCTGGGGTCTGGAAATGGTAGCATGCTATCTGAGAATTTGGATCTGGAAGTTGTGACTGGTACAGGAGGTAGATCAAAAGGAGCAGTGATACATGCCATGACTTTGTCCTGAGAATTGTTCTTGGGGACTTTGAAAGCACCTCATGGTACATCACATCCACATTACAAAGTGATGGGTGGTGAAAGACTGCCTGAGCCCACTCTTCCTTGCCCCTGTCCTTGTTGTGTGATTGTCAAGAGCTACAAAATCTATTCATGTTGATGCAGGTTGTGCAGGTATGATGGTATAATTTGTCAACCTATATTGGGGCATTGTATCTTACAAGTATTTCAATTGTAGAAAAGACCATGTTTTCTTAACTTACAGTGCATATCATATGTTGCATCATCCTAGGAAAGGTAGAATAGATTGGGAGGGATACAAATGATGAGTATTGACTGTCATGGTGATGAAAATAGGGAAAAAAGAGGGAAAGGATAGAGACCTCAATCCCAAAGCTCATGATTACCTCATGCTCAAGATTTACAGTACCTATGTAACTAGATTTATACATACCTGGGCCAGATGGGGATAATGCTCATTCTGGACAGTCTCACCATACTGTAGAGTGAAATGAGGTTGTCTATTTTTGAATGGTCATACATGAATCAATGGAGCTCAATACCAGCTATCAGATATGTACCATATATGTGAAAAGCAAGGATAGCCAAAATATTAACTGGATTGAAGTTTTCCAATGCCTATGACTAAGTGTGATTACTTCAAATGTATTTCCTATTTAGAGCTATGTAATTAAACTTTGCTTACATTGGTGCTAAATGAAGTGTTATGCTTGGTCTGGGTAAGAACAAGTGTAAGCTCAAAGAACTAAAGTGTAGGGTCAGAGGCTCACAGTGGGAACAAAGGACTTGCCACACAGGGTCAAGGGTTCTGTCTACTAGGACATATAGCAGACAGTTCAAAAGTGAGTCTGCCTACTGAGGAGGTAGCAGCAAGTTACAATGGGGGGAGTGAGGCAAATTGAGCAGGACTAAGCTAGAGTACAAGAGACAAAGTATCTAGGCTTATATACTGTGCAATGGAAAGTTGTAGAAGGTTATGGAACCACTATGACTAAGCAGAAATGGTATGCAATGAACATGTTGACACTGTGTTCTAGAGCACTTTAATGAAAAAGAAGCATCAGGTTAATCCAATGATGACAAACATGAATGACAAAGGAAAAACAATAGGAGTGAATCGTAACATGAAGTGAATGCCACAACAGTGGTAACATACTGGAGCTCCTGAACTGGAGCAGAGCTGGAAGCAGAGATGGGGTAGCCAGATCTGCCCCCTCTGCTTGAGTGGAAGTGTTCCTGGACTCTGGCATGTATGATGAGAATCAGCCAAGTTTGAGGAGCAGTAGGTCAAGATGAAGGCATGGATAGACCACAACCCCTGCCAATTTCTAACTAGGAATATCAGATGGCAGGAAAGCTCAATGACAAGACTTATCCATATGTTGTCCTTGTCCATCTCAAGGGCATCAAAAGTGGCCACTACACAGAGATGGAGCTAGCCAAACTGGCCAATAGAACTAGTGGCCTCATGTCTTGGATTTTTTTATGGTCAGAAATTGAGAGGGTCTTCCAATCTCAGCTGCAGCAGGATTGGAGGCAAGACCAACTCCTCAAGTGTAAGCAAGGTGAGCAGAGCATGGTGACATTCCTTGTGGGATGAATGAAGCTATACCACCAATCTGCATTCAATGACATCTCTGAAGTATACTTCCTAAAGAGGGCCATCTGGCCCAAAATCCAACTAGAACTCTTTAAGAGTCAAATGCAATCAACCAAATCCTAGTGCAAGTTCAGGAGATCAGGTTTTACCTGGAGCCATATACAGCCATCCACTGTTGTTTGCACCACCACCACTATTTGTGCCAATGCAAGAAAACAGGTCAACATTGGGTATCTCCCTGTTCAAAATGCATCTAAATGATGGATATTGTATAGTACATGCTAGATCCTAGAGAATAAGCTTGTGATGAATGCCAGATCTTGATGGATAGGATGCTTTCATGTAAAATATAGGGTAATTTGTGATATATCATGTATTCTTAGACTTTCTTTTCTTTGGTTTTTTGATAAACATGTGGGAGTAACCACAAATTATATGTCCATAGCTTGAATAGCAATCATCATGGCAATATTGTTCTGCCACAGACATGCTGGTGAAGCATGTTGTGCATGTCATCATATCTTGATACCACATGAAGATAACATCCAAAAAAGGAAATTATGGAATGATAGGGCTAGATCATCACACTCATTGCATTTAAGCAAAATGGTGGGTTGTGCTAATTCAAAAACTAAAAGAAAGCATTTACAGGATGATAAACAAGAGGAGGCTATTGCAGAAGCAGTCATCCAGCCAACACCAATCACAGCAAATGACCAATTACCAGTGTTTACTCCACTCCAAATCTTGCCTACTCATAAATGGAGACATGAGCTCCTAGAATGTGAGCCAGAAGATGGTATTAAAAGGGCTTACCAAAATGTGCTACAAAAATCCCATGATTGTGAGATCCAGCTAAAAACACAAGTGGCCAGTTTGCATGTAGCAGGTGTCCTGAATGGAATCTACTGTAATCATCCACACAGTTAACTGGCAGCACAGGAAGAAAGGGAGTAAAATGTGAAAAAAAGGAATGGGAAATTGATGGAGGATGGCTTACTGAAGTACCTGACAGGCAATGAATTTTATCAGCATGTCATTGATCATGATAAGGCAGCAGAGGAGGAAGAGTTGGCTAAAAAGGAGTATCATGAGACAAAAGAAACACACAGCAAACAAAGAGCAGAGTGGAAAAGTGCAGAAAAGGGTCAACTGGAGAGGAATCAGGCCTGTTGGGAGGAGTACAAGCAAGAGTTGGCAGTTTGGGAGGCTGAAAGGGATACAGTGAGACAAGAGAGCAGGTGGACTTGATGGAAATGACCAGTTTTGATGGGAGTCAAGCCTACACCATAAAAAGGTGCTGGGAAAGATAAAGAAATCACCAGAGGAAGCAGTGATGAGAGCATTGACAATGCATCTGAGGGTGTGTCAGAAGAAGACAATAGTGGGAGTGCAGCAGACAATTGATAGAGATCAGCAACTTCATATGTGACACAAATGTAATCATGATTGTTGATATGCCTTTTTAGGACTGGCACAAACAGTGGTGAGGGTTTGATAATGGCTTAAAATTGCCTATCAAAATTGCAACTGCATAACTCCCTTGATGCACTCAAATTTTTTAGAGATAATTTTTAGATATATACAATAAATATTGTAGCCTCTAATCTACCATAAGTGTTGTTGTTGCAAAGTGTGAGCTCATAGAAATTCAGTGGTGCAAACAATGGTGAATGACTGTACTGACTTTTATCACTGACAAAAACACTCTGAGATGAATCAAGGTGTCAGATAGAACAAAGACCAATGCAGCCACCACAGGAAAGAGCAGCACATGTTACAATTGTGAAAAAAAAGGGTACCAAGCATGGAGCTGCCTTAAATCAAGAATGAATGCTCAAAGTGCCACTTCTTGGGCAGTAGACACCATGATATTTGCTCAAAGAAGAAATCTGTTTATGTCATGACAGCACACACCTTGCAATCACAGAAGGACCTGATGACCACCATCCATGGCATGACATTTGATGAAATGAAGGCATACTTCCAGAATGTAAAGGTGACACATGAGAAGGAGGGAAAAGATGAAGTGGAGTGAACAAACAGGGTGTTCACTTTACTAAGGACTCATCAAATTGCTTTTCTTTATTATCTGTTGATAACAATGTATTAAAAGCCAAAGTTGACAATAGGATATTGATCTCAAACAAAGAGACATCTCCAAGTGAGTTGGAGCATGGCTGGAGAATGTCAACAGTGCTCAATTCCTTGACAATGAAGCAGACCAAGGAAAGTGATTCAAAAACCTCTGTATTTCCAGACCAAACTAAATATGATGGTTGCATCAGGATGAAGAAATCATGCTTGATAACAACTCACTGGACCCATGGAAGCATTTTGTTGGAGCATGCATGCTACACTGTTGCTGCAGGCTATTCTGAGGAAGAACATTATAGCATATCCATGAAGGATCACCCTGCTAAGCATGCTGATATCATTACAACAAAAAGAAAGTTGCAAGCATCAGATGATAAATAGATATGATACATGTCCTCCATCCTTTATTATGAGTATATTTGCTTTGTTTTCTATACCACTCTGCTGTCATCTGGTGGTCTCATTGCCTGCTGTCATTCAACAGTCTCATTGTTCACTATCATCTGGTGATCTCATTGTCTGCCATCATCCAGCAGTCTCATTGTCCACCATCCTCCCACAATCTTGTTGTCCACCATTGTCTGGCAGTCTTGTCATCCATCATCATCTGGCAGTCCTGTTGTCTGGTGGTCTTATCCACTATTGTCTGACAGTCTTGTCATCCACCATGGTCTGCTGTTGTTGGTGGTCTTGTTATCCATCATCATCTGGCAGTCTGTCACAGTCCATGCACCTCTGCTGTCATCTAGCAGCCTTTGGCATGTGTTCATGATGTCATTGCTATAGAAGATATAAAGGTGAAGGCAACATTCCATCCATTTCCATCCCCCTTTCCTCTTCTTCCTGCCCCCAATCAACATTAACACCAATAAGCATCTCCTGTCTGCAATCAGTAATATTTCCTCATCCCATACAGTGCCATCTGGTCACCTTCCCTTACCTTCACCATCCCCACCACCATTGCTCTTTTTGTTAAAAAATAGACCACAGTACACTTACAGGTGTACCAGTTGCTCACAAATACTCATTTGGTGTTGTTGGACACTGATACATGATGACTATGGCTGTTGGTACACAACTGTTAGTTTTTCTTATGTTCCATGTCTTGTTGCTAATATAGCATAGTATGACATAGGTGAAGATGGGTCTGAGTGGTTTTGATGGGCATATGACAACCTCACTCAACCAGCCATCTCCATAAGCTCTTCTGCCAGTCCACCTGCCAAGCATCAACAAAGTCATTCAATTGAAATCATATCACCATTATTGTCTGGTCAATCAACCAGTTATAGGTGTGGCAATCAGAACTGTTCAGTCAAACCCACATCACTATTGTCACCCAGTCAGCCAATCAAGTATAGATGCCATGATCAAAGCCATTCAACTCAAGCCATATCACCATCATCATCCAGTCAGTATTTGATCATTATTTCATCACCATCACCCACTGGTTCAGCCCGTGTGTACTGTGATCAATCCCCAGCTCAAAGATCACTCAAGAAGTGCAACTGCCAGACATCTTGTGGTTGTCCCTCCACTCCATGTGTGTGCCATTGTCACTTGTCATCATTGTGGGTGATCCCACTCACCACTCACCAACAATGAGATCATTACAGCTCTTGGTTGCTCACTTTCACACCTCCATGACTTAACACAAAACCTATGTGTGGCCATTTGATTTTTATGCAGACAAAATGGATGCTGGTTTCATAAAATATGATACAGAGTTAAACAAACATCACCTAGTGGAAGAAGTCTTTTGGAGCCACTTTCATGCTAAGTTTGTCAAGTCAATGTTCTACATATGATCACCATCACTGTTGGATAAGTGTGAAGGATAGTGTACACAAACATTATGTTGGATATGGTCACATAGAGCATGGTTACTGGTTGATGTTCCTTCACTGAGAAATCAAAGGTGACAAGTCAGCTGATCACCCATAGTTCACCACAGACACACACATGCTACATACTAGTAATACCATTTTCTAGATATGCCAAATATTCAACTTGTTAGAAAAATTCATTGTAGTCCAAATAAAATTGTCAGCAAGCATCTCCTGGTACATAGCATGATATCCTCCAATCCACACATTTGTTTGTTTGGCAACAGATGAAAAAATGCCAGCCCTGGCCATCATTGCTGACCAACTCAGGAAATGCAGTAGGATTGCAATGTTCCTGGCAAAATATATCCATCTTCTTGTACTTTGATTTGAAATGGAAAACATCTACACTGAGCCCCATGTTTGCAAAGTATGGGTCTGACTTCACATGCCAAGCAAGTGAGCAGTTGTTGTTGAAAAATAGGTGATTGGATTTGATTGCTTTCATTTGGAACATACACTTAATGAATTCCTAATGGCAGCAGTAGACATGATGTTACAATTCACCCCTATTCTTTTCTCTTTGTCATTCATGCTTATTGTCATCAGCTTAATCCAATGTTTTCCCCTTCAATAGAGTGCTCTAGAACCTCCAACATATTTGTCGCACACCATTATCTTTGTTATCTTTACTTCTTCTTTTCAAACTTTCTTCACTTAGTCATAGTTGTTCCACAACCTTCTATGACTTTCCATTGTGCAGTATATAAGCCTAGATACTTCATCCCTTATACTCTAGCTTAGTCCTGCTCAATTCTACCTTGTTCCCTTCACTCCCCTCATCATAACTCACTGCAACCTCTTCGGTAGGCAGACTTACCTTCAAACCACCTGTTATATGTCCTAGCAGGCAGAACCCTTGACCCTGTGTGGCAAGTCCTTCATCCTTACCTTGAACCCTTGACCCTACATCCTAGTTCTTTGAGCCTATGCTTGTTCCTACCCAGACCAAGCATAACACATGACAGACATGATCAATAAAGCTCAACAGTAATTAAATTCAAAGTATGATTGACTCACTGCCACACTAGCAACACCTTCAGCACCATACATGGCATCACATCCAAGTATCATTCCACATGGTGCAACTGCTAGTTGCTTATTGTGGCTTTGTGCACAGGTAAATTTGACATGAAACTTTATAATAGCACTGGCACTAGCAGGGGGATTGACCAGATGCAGATCAGCTTGAGTAACTTGACCAGCCTGATTGATATCAAAGATGTCCTCCTCATCAGCAGTTGTGAGTTGAGGTAGTGCTCTGGAATTTGTGGCAAGACTGGGCAGGAGGGCATCATAGTCATGTTGAAGGCAGCCACACAGCTGGAAGCATGACTGGCCTTTGTCTTCATGGTGTGACTGAACACATTGGTGTACCAGGTCAGCACATGTATGTATGTAAGTCAACACTATTGGTTGATCACAGCCCACAATTGTACAAATATTTGTGAGTCCAATATGGGTTGGACAGAAACAGTCTCAGTTACTGCTCAATGGGATTTTGCAATTATATATCCCACAGCAAGGATGACCAATGCAAATACCATCAGTGATGACAACTGAGTATTTGCTTTGAACTACAGATATGTTAATTGATGACCACATATTATATGCACAAAACAAGACCTACCTCTGCCATCAGGACCATGGTACCAGCATGTGCACTTATCACAATAATGGATCAGTTCTGGCTGATCAACAATTGCATGTGATTGTTGCATGCCTGGACTGTTACAATTCACCCCTATTATTTTTCTTCTTGTCATCTCTGCTTGTCACCATCAGCTTAACCCAATGCTTCTACTTCAATAAAGTGCTCTAGAACATGCAATGTGTTTGTTGCACACCTTTATTGTATCTTTCTTGTCTTTGCTTCACTTTCTCTTAGTATGTTCTTTGCTTAGTCATGGAAATTCTATCCCCTTCCATGACCTTCCATTGTGCAGTATATGTATAAGCCCTAGCACTTTGTTCCTTGTACTCTAGCTTAATCCTGCTCAATTTATCTTGTTCCTCCTTCACTCCCCTCATCATAACTTGCTGCTACCACTTTGGTAGGCAAGCATACCTTCAACCCTATTGTGTGTACATCCCAGACAACAAAACCTTTGATCCTCCAGTGAGTATTTTGCTTGAACCACAAACTCTTGACCCTGATCTTTAGTTCTTTGAGCCTATGCTCATTCCTATTCAGACCAAGCATAACAAAAGGACTAAGCTCTCTTTTTGGACTGTCTTCATTACAGATCCTTCACCATTCCTCCTAGAACCTCCTCCCACAGAGAATGAGCCCTGTACAGTACACACAGGTTCACCACAGTAGAACTCCCCTCAGAAACTTTGTCCTCATTGTCCTCCCCCTCCAAAACCTCCCACCAAGACCCAAACACCACTCTTCCCTCCACTGCT
>JBBPUI010000366.1:0-22865 GCA_038094615.1 Heimioporus aff. retisporus
CAAAAAGGGAGGTGGTGAAGCAGATTTGACTGTTCTTGTTGGCAGATTGGTCAACATTGTTGACAGTGATGGGGGTGGTGAGTTTGGTTTTTGGGAGTTTGTATTTTTGGACAAAATCCCAGTCAATGCAAGAGATTTGTGCTCCTGAATCAATCAGAGCATGAGTACCAACAGCTTTCAAGTGTGAAGGTTTGATGATGTGAACAGGGATTTGCATAGACTATTTGGTTATCGACGATACAAGTACAGACACACAAGAAAAGGAGGGTTGTTGCATTGGGGTACACCCTCCATCTAAAAATCCTCACCTGGAATGGTGAAGGAGATCCGAGCCATGGTTTCTTCATCATCATTGTCCTCAACTTCCCTCAGCTGGGGAACTTCCTCAACCTTCCTGACCTTCTTCTCTGAAGTCTTCTTTGGCTTAGGATTGTTTGATGGGAAGGTGAGGCATTCACTGGAAAGATGGCCAGTCTTTGGCATCAGAAGCAATGTCCTTCTGCAATGCATTGGCAATGTTCTTCAGGGGTGAGTTTGCCAATTTTGATGGTGTTAACATCCATGGCATCAGGGTCCTTCGAGGGGCAAGAGGAGGAGGAGGTAAACAAATGGTAAGTGGAGGAACCAGATTTGTTCCTTTTGGTGATATCTTCAGCTTTTCCCCATTGAGTGAGGAAATGAATGGCCTTAGAGTACCATTTGCTAATTTTGGTGGAGATGGTATCTATAGACATGATGCAACACATGAGACAGATGGGGAGGGCAGTGGAAAAATACCTGATAAGAAAGTTTTCATCCACAATCTCACTGATCTGGACTTTGTTGCAGAATTCTGAGATAAACAAAGTAAGTTCTGGGATACCAGCATTGCCAGACATCCATTGGGTGGAGAGCCAAGTGATGGCTAGGGCTCAGGTGTCATGGTGTTTGAAGGTGGTTCTAAATGAGGAGAGAAAGTCAGAGAACTTGCCAAAACTAACAGGAGTTCCATTGGCATCAGGAGTGAGGGCAGCTTTCTGAAAGGAGGAGGCCCAGGTGAGGGCTGCTCCAAACTTCATGTATGATAGGGTGAAGGTGATTTTCTTTGCCTTGGTATTATATACCTTGTCATTGACAAGGAGGTAGGTCTGGACAGAGTCCAACCAGATGGTTGCCTTGGTGTAACCACCATCAAAGGCATCAGGGGAGTCAATGCAAAGTTCAACTGGTTTTGAGAGGGTAGACATTGTAGGAGGAGGTGTGAAAGGTGGGAGAGGTTGGGTAGAGGCAAAGGTGTGGACAAGAGGAGGAGGAGTGGGGGCAGGGTGAGGTGCTTGGAAGGGAAATAGAGGGGGGTGAGAAGTGGTTGGGGTGGGTGAGGGTGGTGTGGGATTTCTGGGGATGTGGAGCACTGAGGAGAGTTGGTGGGCAAGGTTGATGTCTTCCTGTTGCTCAGCAGTAGTGGGGAGTGTGGTATCTGGGTCTAAATGGGATTGTTCAGAGGGAGAGGATGAAGAGGATGAAGTTTCTGAGGGGAGTTCTACTGTGGTGAGCCTGTATGTACCATGCAGGGCTTGTTCTCTGTGGGAGGGGGTCCTGGGAGGAATGGTGGAGGATCTATAACAATGATAGTCCTAAAATGTAGAGCTTAGTCCTTTTATTATGCTTGGTCCAGGTAGGAACGAGTGTAGGCTCAAAGAACTAGAATGTAGGGTCAAGGGTTCTTCCTGCTAGGACATATAGCAGGTGGTTTGAAGGTAAGTTTGTTTACTGAAGAGGTAGCAGTGAGTTACAATGAGGGGAGTGAAGGAATCAAGGCAGAATTGAGCAGGACTAAGCTAGAGTACAAGAGATGAAGTACTTAGGCTTATATACTGTGCAATGGAAGGTCATGGAAGGTTGTGGAATAACCATGACTAGGCATAGAAATTTCAAAAGGAAAAGAAGTAAAGATAAAAGTGTGTGATGAACACATTGTATGTTCTAGAGCACTCTATTGAAGTAGAAGTGTCAGGTAAGGCTGACGATGGTAAGCAACTATAACAAGAAGAAAAGAATAGGGGTGAATCATAACACCAAGGTCTCTCTGGTAGTTCAATTGGAACCAGCTGCCCAGCCAGGGCTTGATTAGTGCCTTTGAACTGCACATATCAGCCACACCTTGAGATGTAGTCCTTGATCTGTGTTACCATTCCTGGCAAATAATAGCCTCTCTAAACCAATTCCATCATTTTCTCTACTTCAGGGTGGCTGGCCACAGGTACATCATGGTGGCATTGAATCACTTCTAGCTGGAGTTCTGTGTCTTCTGGGATGAAGATGTGGTCATTGCAGTATAGCATTCCATCTCTGGTTTCCAGTGTGGATCTGTCCTATAGCTTTCTCATCATTTCTGGTGGCATGGTGAGGGTTCCATCCATAATTTGTTGGCAGAGCTGCTCATCCTCTGCCCCAATATAGACCATGTTCTGCACATGCTCTGGTGGGATGACCAGCACCTCCTTGTTGTCTTCCTCAACCCCATCTGCATGATCCTCACATCTTGAGAGTGTGTTTGCCTTTCCCATCATACTTCCTGCCTTGTGGACCCACTTGTAATTGAACCATGACAAGTACTGCACCCAGCAGGCTTGCCTCCAGTTAAGGTCCCAGTTTTTCATGAACCACCAGAGATTCACATGGTTGTTCTAGATTTCAAACTTATGCTTTGCTTTCTCCAGGTAATGCCACCAGATCTTTAGCAACTGGATAACACTCACCATTTCCTTGTCTGCCACAGGATAGTTTGGCCCCTCCAGGGACATGGAGTGCAACAAGTAGGCCACCAGGTGCCACTTGTTGTCCTTGTGGAGTGAAAGTATCACCTCCATTGCATAGTCTGATGCATCTGTTTCCAGCCAGAACTTGCAGTCATTGTCAGGGTAAGCCAGGATTGGGACAGTTGTGAATGCTCCTTTTAGCTCATTGAGCACTGTTTGCTGATCTGCACCCCAGTGGAATGGGGCCTCCTTCTTGGTTAGGTTGTTCAACAGCCTGGCCAGCTTGGAGTAGTCATGGATGAACCTTTGGTAGAAGTTGGCAGGTCCAAGGAAGCTCCACACACTCCAAATGTTCTTCAGCATTGGCCAGT
This sequence comes from Heimioporus aff. retisporus, assembly GCA_038094615.1. Lineage (NCBI taxonomy): Eukaryota > Fungi > Basidiomycota > Agaricomycetes > Boletales > Boletaceae > Heimioporus > Heimioporus aff. retisporus. The sequence continues at coordinate 3,110 of JBBPUI010000366.1, forward strand.
CCAGTATGACCTGAACCTTCAAGTCATCCATCCAGATCCCATCTTTTGAGACTACCATTCTGAGCAACTCCACCTCTGTGACTCCAAAGGTACACTTCTCTGGCTTCACAAACAAATCACTCTCTGCAAGGCATTGGAGGACTTCCTCAACCACCTTGTTGTGCTTCTCTTGGTCATCTATCTTTGTGAATATGAGCAGGTTGTCAATGTAGACCACTACATATCTGTCTATGTCCACAAAGATATTGTTTATCATGGTTTGAAACATGGTGGGGGAGTTGCATAGCCCAAAGAACACCACCAGGGGTTTGAAGGTGCCCCTGTGGCAGATGAACACTGCTTTCCACTCATCCCCCTCCTTGACCTGGACATTATGTACCCCCAGCAGAGATCAATTTTTGTAAACCATCTTGCTCCTTTGAGCTTGTCCACAAGCTGTGAGATAAGGGGTAGCAGGTAGTTGTTCCACACTGTATGCTTGTTTAGGTAACAGTAATCCTACACCATCCACTTCTGTCCATCTTTCTTGGATACAAAGAAGACAGGAGAGGTCATTTCTGACTTTGAAGGCCAGATGTACCCCTTGCAGAGCTGATCATCAATGAAGACAGAAACTTCCTCCTGCTCCTTGGAGGATAGTGGAATTAGCCATCCTTTCTTTTGCTTAAAGGAGTCCTTGAGATCAATGGCATGGTCCCAAGATTTCCACACAGGCATCCACTCTGACTCCTTCTCACAGAAGATGTGAAGAAAATTGTGGAATTGTTTTGGTACAAGTGCCTCTAGCTTCTTCTTTACCACCATCTTCTTGTCTGCTTCCTTCATCACCTTCACATGGTATGCAGACCGTGCATACTCCATTTCCTCATTTTCTAAACAATGCAGGAATACTGACTTCTTCTGAAGCAAATGACAGCTTTGTGGACACCAACTCATTCACACCTGCCCCAAACTCCAGTTGATCTCCAGGTTGTGTTTCCAGAGCCAGGTGAAGCTGAGAATCATCTTGTTATGTACAAGGTTCATCACTTCTGCCATTATCCATTCCCAGTATTTTTTGTAGTTGATCACCAGGTTTACAGAGTGTGTAATATCACTGGCAGAGTTCTTGATGCCATTGATGTTGTAAATGGGGATGGGCCATACCAAGGGGGTTCATTGTCAGCTTGTGCTTCTCTGCCCACCTCTAGTCCATGAATACAATATTTGTGCCACTATCCAGTAGTGTGTGTGCTTTAACAAAATCCTTCTGCAGATCTGGTGAGACATGGACATCCAGCACAATTTCCCAGTCCTGGTGCAACTGTCTTGTTCTAATTTGGTCTGGGAACACAAGGGTTGTTGGATTGCTTTCCTTGGTCTAAGTTGTTGTTAAGGAATTCAGCACTGTCAACCTTGCTTGGTTGCACTCCAACTCAGTTGGAGATACCTCTTTGTTCAAGACCAATATACTATTGTTAACTCTGGTATTTAATACAGTGGTGTCAACAGATAATAGTGAAAAGCCATTTGGTGAGTCCTTAGCCAAGTGAGCACCCTGCTCATTCACTCCACTTCATCTTTTTCCTCCTTATCATGCATTGCCTTCATATCCCAAAAGTATGCCTTCATCTCATCAAATGTCATGCTGCAGATGGCAGTCATTGGGTCCTTTGGGGTCTGCAGGGCTTGTGCCATTGTTGTGTGGATGGACTTCTTCAAGCAAATGTTGCAGTGTCCACTACCCAGGAAGTGGCACTCCAGGCATTTATTTTTTGGCTCTGGGCAGCTCCATGCTTGGTGCCCCTTTTCTCCATGATTGTAGCAGCCCCCCTATCCAGTGGTTGTGGCATTGACTTCTGCCAAGTCCAACATGCAAGTCTACTTTGACATATCCTTGTTAGAGATTCTGTGGAAGTGGGTATATGACTCTAGGCAGAACCCAATTTTCTGGACTTGCACTAGCATCTTGTTGACTGTCTTCTTTCATTGGCCTTTGAATAACTCTAGTCAGATTTCCAGGTGGATGGCCCTCTCCAGGAAGTACATGCTGGAGACATCATCAAGCATGGACTAGTGGTAGAGCTTTATCTATTCTGCAAGGAAGGATACCATGCTCTGCTTGCCTTGCTTACACTTGAAAAGCTGATCCTGCCCCCAAACTTGCTGTAGCCAAGGTCAGAAGACTCCCTCAATTTCTGACTGTAGGAAGGCTCAAGATACCAGGCCACTTGTTTTATTGGCCAGCTTGGCCAGCTCCATCTCTGCATAGTGTCTGCCCTTGGTCCCCTTGAGCTGAGCAAGGATGGCATAGGTGCAAGTCTTGCCATTGGACACCTCCTACCCTCTGGTGTCCTTGGTTATGAATTGACAGGGGTTACAGTCTATCCATGCCTTCATCCTAACCTACCATTCCTTGAATTTCACTGTGCTCCCATTATACATGCCAGGATCCAGGAACACCTCTACTCACGCTGAGGGGGCAGACCTGGCAGTTCTGGCTCCACTTCTGGCTCCACTCCAGTTCAGAAGCTCCAGCATATCATGAGTCTGTGTGTCTGCCACTGCAGCATTATCCTTAGTGTCAGAGAGCTTGATCTCAGTCCTGTCCAGGGCATCCTGCAGCTCCCTTTACTGCTTCTCCAGCACATCTATGCACTCCATCAAGTGCTTGATATGTTGCATGGCATCATTCCAGTCCTGCTGGAAGATAGATGTGAAAGACATCTTGTGGGGTTAATAGGGGTAAAAGGGGTATTGTCATAGGGATTGGAGATAGCAGGTACTCTAAAGGTATGAGGGATGAATGGGGTTGTCAGATTCTGATCACATCCAGTGAGCTCTGCACAGATGTTGGGTAAAGTCTTGTGAAAAGAATATGGAGGAAATTCTCTGTGTCAGCATTGTTGGTAACTTGGATTGTGCTGGGCCTGTAGACCCTCATTGTGAATGTACTTAGCTGCTCAGCCCTAAGCTCTGGCTCCAGCTTAGTCAAGTATCTTGTCATGTGAGGAATAGCTCTTACTCATTGTAGGTTTGCTGCTTGTTAGCAGTGAAGATGCAGTTGAGTTCTGATGAAACACCCATGCATGCATGATGCAGGTGCAGAGGAGTGCAGGCAGAGGTCCAGATGCAAGGTCTAACAATCTGTGGTAGAAGGCAGAGGAAAGGACACAGAGTCCGATATGCAGACTTGGGTGGAGATAATAAGGTGGGGTGTGAAAGGTTGGTATAGTGTGGGGAGAGATAGGAGTAGAAATGTGAGTGCAGAGTATAGTCTGCTTGATCTTAGGTCCTCACTGTACAATGGGGAAACTCCAAGAGAATTCAACTGGAGTTCTTTGGAGTGGCCAAGGCCAATTAAATACTTCTACAGTTTGTGTGTACATGTGCAGTCATAATCTATGATGTTCCAGGTTCAGGGGGAAGTGTCCACATGATATCCACCAGGTGCTGTGGAGGTTAGGAGGGGGCATGGTGATCAGTGGGAGAATGGTGGTAGAATTGATCACTCACATGGCCTCTGATCAACAGGACTTTGGGCAGCTGATCTCCATCAGTGATCCCTTTAAAGCAAGGCCATTGAGGCCATTCTGGATTGTTGCATGATATCAGCATGGAAGGTCTAATGGCAGACCTGAGCAGATGAGTGTGAACCAGCAGACAGGTCAGATGTTAGCAGAGGGTCTCAGGGGAGAGTGGAGAAGGGTGGAAAAGAGTAGAAGTGACCAGGCATAACACTTATACTCTAGCTTAGTCCTGCTCAATCTTACCTTGTTCTCTTGACTCCCCTCATCATAACTTGCTGCTATCTCTTTGATAGGCAGACTTATCTTTCAACATCATCAACTATACATCCTAGTTGACAGAACCCTTGATCCTCATCAAAGTGATTTTGGTGCTCCATGAACTGAAAACCCTGACTGTTCAATTCACTTTGCCTTTTCCCTTTTTGAACTCATTGTTCTTCATATTGTAAAAATAGGCTTTCATTTTGTCATAGTTCATCCCCTGCACTGTGGCAAAGGGATCTGATCCTTGTTCATTATTCTGGGGCTTCTCATTTGCACCAGATGATTGCCTCCCAGCTCTCTCATCTTTATCTTTGGCTTCATCATTGCTTGTCTTTGTGGCATGAGCACTTCTCTTCTTGCATGAGCAAGTATCTTTGTGGGCATTCCCCAAGAATTTACACTTGGGACACTTGAGTTTCAGTTTTGTACAATCACAGGAAAGGTGTCTCTCCTTCCCACAATTGAAGCAAGTGCCTTTCTTGGCCTTGTCCTTATCATTGGTGGCATTTATGCATGCTGCACCTTGTGTAGTATTTTGAATAGATGAGCTTGCATCCCCCACTCCTTGGAATCAGCTAAAGGCCTTGATTTGAAGGCCAATAGTCTTAATCTCATTCAAGGTTCACTTCACCATAATCTGGTGGTGCCCCTTGAACAATTCTTGTCTTATCTTAGAAATAATTGCCCCTTCCAGTAAATGTACCCCTGAGGTGTTATTGAGACCAGCAATATGGTAATACTTTACCCATTTGGCTATGAAATCAACAATCCCTCATTTGCATTGTTTTGGCTTTATTAGCTTATCTTGGGCAAAATCCTTTTGTAGTTGTGGCCAAAAGACTGCCTTGATCCTGATTTGCAACTGGTCCCAGTCCATCAAGGTACTGGTCCTGTTGGTGAGCTTTGTCAGCTCCATGTCTGTGTAATGGCTGTCTTGTGCTCCTTTTAGGCGAGTAAGGACAGCATATGCTCTATTGATGCCATGCAGTTCTAGCCTGCCAGTGCCATCACTTGTCATGAATTGCCTGGGATTGCAATCCAGCCAGGCCTTCATCTTTGTCCACCATTCTTCAAACTTGGCTGGGGAGCTATCATACAATCCTGGGTCCAGGAAAACCTTGACTTTGGATGAAGAGACACCTCTGCCTCCTCCTCTGTGTCCTTGGTTGAAGAAACCAGGTTGAGGTTGCCCATCAGGGCCAACTGTGTCAACCCAGCTGAGGAGCCCCATCAGCTCTCTCATTTTTTGTGCAGCCTCTTGGCCATTGCTGACTGCCTGCTGCAAAGTAGCCTGGGCCTGTATGAGCTGTTGATCCAGCCCCATCCTTTGATTTTCAAGTTCTTGAACCCTAGCAGAGTAGTTGTTCATTGCATCAAGTGTTTGCTGCCACTGCTCAGCAGTGATTTGTACAGGTCCCAACATAGTGGGAGATGAAAAGAAGTATGTATTTCCAATAGGAGATCATTGAAGATTTTGTTGAGGAGATCTTCTGCCTCACATATGAGTGCTGGATGATGGCATGGGAGCCCTTCTTTGGCTATCCTCCTTTCCCACTCCACTCTAGCTCCTATATCTAAACCAGCTGAGCCCCTGTTGAAGAAACATGAGCACATTTTGCACAAGCACTGTCAGCCTCAAACATGTGTGAGGTTTTAAGAGGAATTAAGGGTACTTGTGCTACTTCTGGGTACTACTGTGACAAGGAAGATGTAGTTGAGTTCTAATGAAACACTCAGAGCCATAGTTGGTGTCTGTCATAGGCAAAAGTGTAAAAATGAGCTGAAAAGTGTGAACATGCAAGATGCAGGTGCTCAAAGGGAGGAAAGATGAGAAGGGAGTCTATCTTGCTATAGAACTCTAAGGGGAGAACCAAAAGAACTTGATTGAGGAGTTCCTTGGGGGTCTATTGGCTTATATACTACTTTACATGTTTGTTTGTGTACTGTACAGATCATAGATAGATTGTCCATGCACATCTGGTGAGGATGTGGTAGCATAGCCATACATGCATAGATCATGAGGAGAACATACCATAGGTGCAAATTTTAATATTTTTAATATTAATTTGTGGTGTGGTAGATCTAAAGATAAATAATCATAGGGGCCAACATGCCCTAGGCATGAGATGAGTTTGATCATAACATATGTAATGTCTGTGAAGTGAATCAAAAGGTGAAAGCATGGTCTGTGAGTCATGAAGAAGTGAAAAATCAAATGGGTCCATATACCCATAAGCAAAAGATAAACATATGCTGAGATGCCAGCTGTTGCCAACATGCACACCCCATCAGAGGTCAAAAACAAAAAAAGAACAGGAAAAGAAAAGAGACATAAAGAAAGTGAAAAATGTACATCTGTAACAAGTGATGCCCAAATCTTTTGTGCTCTTTAAATATCTCAGCACACATTTGGCTACAGTCCAATGCTGCATATCAGGATTTTTGTTATAGGAACATAGTTTGTTTACTGTATATGCAATATCTGGTCATGTGCCAATAGCAGTATACATGAGTGATCCAGTAAGAGATGCATAATTCCAATTTGATTCTGATGCAGTGGAACCACCAGCAGATGGAACAAGTTTCACATTTGGATCCATGGGTGTGGAGACAGGGTTTGCATCCTGCATCCCATATTTTTGTAAAATGGACTCAATGTATTTTGTCTGCTGAATGGTAAGCCATCCTGCTTCTCTGTTTCTTGTGATCTCAAGGCCAACTAGTTTATTAGGCTCTCCAAGATCAGTTATGTCAAATAATTGATGGTGTTCATTTTTTAGTTTTTGTATTTTCTCTGCTGAATTTGTGAACAGCAAGAGGTCATTCACCCAAACAGTGATAATTTCAAGAGATTTCCCATCATGTCTTATATAAACACATGGATCTGTTTGTAGACATTGAAAGCCTTGTTTAGTGAGCTTGTTATCAAGCTCTTCATTCCATTCATGTCCAGATTGTTTTAATCCATAAAGAGTTTTGATTACTTGATATAATCTGGATGTGCCATCATGGTACCCTTCAGGTTGTTCCATGAATATCTCTTCTTTGAGCTTGCCATTTAGATAAGCTCCTTTTACATCCATTTGCTGAATTTCCCAATCTTCTGCTATTGTCAAAGCAAGAATAGCACAAATGGTTTCAAGTCTTACTACTGGTGAGAAGGTTTCATTATAATCCATTCCTGGAATTTGACTGAACTCTCTAGCAACCAGTCTGGCTTTGTGTTTTTGTAAGTTTTCATTTTTATCATATTTCCTTGTGAAGACCCATTTATTAGTGATGGGTTTACAGTCCTTGGGTGTATCTGCAAGTTCCCAAGTACCCATGTATTTTAATGTTTTTAACTCTGTTTGAACAGCCTTTTCCCATTGGGGCCATTCAGGCAATTTCATTGCCTCATTTAGTGTCTTAGGATCTTTGTCATTTAGTTGTGTTTCTGTAAATGCCATATAGATGGCTGCAACCTTTGTAGCCATCTCATCATCATCAGGATCATTGGCCAGTTTTGGTAGGTCTTCAATGTCTGTTCTAAGCCTCTTTTGTTTGGGCTCATTGGCTGGTTCATCAGCTTTTCTTTTGCTGGCAACAGCCTCATCACTCTCAGTTACAGTTGGAGGTTTGCTTTGAGCCTGAGAACTCTGTTGCTTCTCCTCAAACTGTAAACTGGGTGGATCACTGGGCATAGTGAAATGTGGCCAGTGATAGTTTCTGGAAGTTTTTACAGTATGGGTCTGCACATCAAAGTATTGGATGACATGAGGACCATCCACATATCCAATAAAAAGATATTTGTGGGCTTTAGGCTCTAATTTGGATTTTCCAGGATTCTCATCAAGAATCCAGACAGGCCACCCAAATTCTTGTATATGTGAAAGCTCTGGCCTTTTAGAATGCCATTGCTGATAAGGAATTACATCAGGTATTGCATGTATGTAAGCACAATTGCAAATGTAAGTGGCATGCTTCATAGCATAAGGCCACAGCTCAGTAGGTACATTAGAAGCAAAAAGCATGGCATGGCTCAGTTCAACAACTGTCCTATTCCAATGCTCAGCAATACCATTTTGTTCTGGAGTATAGGGAGCAGTGTTCTGCAATTCAATCCCTTTTTCAAAACACCATGAAGCAAGTGTTTTATTGACATATTCCTGGCCATTATCTGCACAGATTGCCTTTGGGATATGTTCATATTATCTTTCAATATGAGCAAGGTAATGTGTAAGTTTTATGCTTGCCTCATCTTTGAAGGGCAAGAAAGCAATTGTTGCATATCATGATTTATCATCAATGAAAGAAATGAAGTATCTATCCCCTTTGAGAGATGATATTCATGCTGGCCCCCAGACATCAGTATGTGTCAATTCTCCTGAATGTCTATCACATGAAGTAATAGTTTTTGGAAGGGGTGTGCATGTTAATTTTGCTTGTGTGCAAGCAGCACATTCAAAAGTAGATGGGCTTGGTGTTATAAGCATACCATCAACCAGGTTTTTCCTGATTAGAGTTTGGAGGGCAGAAACACTTTTGTGTCCAAGATGTCTATGCCACTCCTTCCAAGTAAATTTTGTTTTTAACTTGAGTTTAATAAGGTTGGCATTATCAGGATATTTTATCTCAACATGCAAATAATATATGTGATTTTGAAGATCACCTGTCATGATCAATTTCTGATGGCAATCATAGATATGGATTTTTGAATTGGCACATTCTGCATGGCCACCAATGGCATCAATATGCCCAAGTGATATGAGGTTTTCCTTGGCTTCAGGAACATGAAGCATATTTTTCAAGTATATCTGGCATGTGGCCATGTGCAAGTGTGCAGTAAGATAAACTGTTCCTCTTCCATGAGCAATAACAGGCTGGTCTCCCAGCCCTTAGCAATTTTGGAGGGCAACTGATGATATTCAGTAAATGCCTCTTTTTGAGCACATATACTGTATGAGTGCTTGCACCAGTGTCTGCAATCCATGGGTAAGCAGAAAAGTTGCTGACCTCCTCAGCATCCATTTCAGAATCACTAGCTACTTGTACATGAGTGTAAAAACTCTTTTGGAGTTGTTCTGTGTCACTATCAGAGTCATCTTTTTCCTGATGTGCATGTGTTTTTTCCTTTTACATTAGGCTTCTTTTTGTCAGGCTGCCTTGCAGACCAACCATGAACATCTCTATTCTCTCCTGGACTTTTATTGTGTGGATTTTTCCAACACTGGTCTGTTGTATGTCCAAAGAAGTGGCAATAGTCATATTTAAGCTTACCCTTGAAACAGCATTGCCATGTGAAGTGATTGGTTCCTTCACATATACCACACTTTTTATTCTTCTTGCCATTGGACCCAGATGCTGAGTATGTGTACTCATTGATGTCACTGGCATTCTTTTTCTTCATTCTACATTTGAACTCCTCAGTGAGGAGGGAGATCAGTTGTTGCACAGTCAAAAGCTGTGTTTCTGTGTTTCCCTCAATCTTGCCTTAATAGCCAAGGTAGGAAGTTTTGTAAGCTTCCCATGAGTCTGGAAGGGAACTGACAAGAATCCTCTTGAACTCAGTGTTATCAATGACTTTGCCTGATAGGAATAGTTGTTCTCTTAGAGTATGTAGATCATTGAGATGATTAGGGATGTTCACAGTTTTATTGGCTTTAGCACTATATAGTGCCTGTGTAGTTGCCAATGTGTCTTGTTAGCTTTTTGGTTCATATATGACTTGTAAAGCATTCCACATTTCTGCTGCAGTTTTGCATTCAGCAATATGGATTACTTGTTTATCTTGGAGAGAGTTGGCTGTCCAATGAGATCTTTGTCTCTCCATTCAGATGGAGTGGAAATATTTGCAGGTGGAGGGATTTTCCCATTAACCACATCCCATGCTCCTTTCCTTTTAAGCACAGGTGTTATGCATATTTTCCATGCAAGCCAGTTTTTCTGGTTTAGCTTGTGAACTTTAGGGCTGGCTATGTTAGCTCCTGTTGAAGCAGCACCAAGTTGGAGTAGGCTAGTATTTGCAGTGGCCCCTATTGGAGCAGCAGCAGTAACACCAGTTTGACTTTGGCCAGAAGCTGTATTGGCCCCTATTGGAGCAACAGATGCAACACCAGCTTGGCTTTGGCCAGCAGCTACATTGGCCCCTATCGGAGCAGCAGATGCAACACCAGCTTGGCTTTGGCCAGTAGTTATATTGACCCCTATTGGAGCTTGGTGTGAGGTTGATTGAGTGGGTAAGGCTTGTGAAGCAGAGGTGGAGAATAAGGAGACAATAGGGGGTAGAGTTGTTTGTGAGTTGGAAATTGGATTAGACATGTTTTATGAAGTTGGATGTTATGCTGGTGATTGAATTAAGCTAGAACATTGGGGCTCATAACCTCTAGTGAAGGTTTAGAACTTTAGGTTGCACAAAGGACATGATGGCAGAGGATGAGAGGCAATTATTATTAAGCCTAACTCATACTACCAGATATTCTACTAAGTGTGAAATATCTGGCTTAGCTAATACTTGGCTGAGTGTAGCTTGGTAAGTGTAGCATCTCCAACAGCTTCCCTCACCAAAACTTGCTGCTACCTCCTTGGTAGGCAGACTTACACTCAAACCACCAACTATACATCCTAGTTGGCAGAACCCTTGACCCTAGTGGCAAGTCCTTTGTCCATACCTAGAAACCTTGACCCTATGCTTTAGTTCTTTGAGCCTATGCTTGTTCCTGTCTGGACCAAGCACAACAGTAAGGCTGAAGATGACAAATTAGGATGACAGGAAGAAAAAGAATAGGGGCAAATTGTAACACATTGAGGTTAGTCAACAGTGACCAAATGCATGGGAAAATATTTGTACCTAATATATAAATCCAACCTCTGTCTCTTTTATTTTTCCTCACTCTTGACTTTGGATTTCATCCTCAAAATCAAGAGTCACTCTAAGTCCTTAGAACTTAGGATTTATAACAAGGTAAGTGTACACTTCTGTGAGACAGATTGTAAATGCAATTTTCATTTTCATTTTTGCTTTTTTTGTAGTTTTAAAATAACAAAGTAGCATAGCTAGTATAAAAGCTATCATGTCTTGTAATCAATATCAATAAATATCATCTCTTATAATTAAAACCATCTAGTCCATGTTATAATAAGAAAACAAGCTAGTTTGCTCATGCTATGATATTAATTGTCATTCACTTTCATATCTGATTAGAACAATAATGATCTATTGTGATCCCTTACAATAAAAGACAGTATGAGATAAATTGTAATATTTATCAGGTTGATATGTATGATATAGTAGATACTTATGATCATTTAGGTCATGCAGCTACATGATATCAACTCAACAAGAATTACAAATATTATCAGGCTGCAAACCCTCTCAGTGGCTATATAGCCTTGTCAGAGTGTATATCGTTATTATGTGTCTTATAAGAATATGTGTGGTAAATAAATATATATATATAGGGATTATCATTTCAATTAAAATTTCCTGATGTGCAAGTCTTCAGTGATGACACACTACATACATGAAGTGTGACCAGCCCCTGGAAGACCACAAAACCATGGATGGCAGCTCCACAATTTAGAAAGCAGCCATGTTCCATGGCTAATCGGTTGCTTAGACAATACTTGGAGAGGATGCATAGATTAGATGTAGGAGTGTTGATCAAGGAATAAGCAGTGGGGAACACTGTATGATAGAAAGAGTTAGGATAGAACAGACCTGTACAAAGGCCTGCCCTTATATACAGGATGGGCAGGGTAGCATGCTAGAGATCACATGTGTGGATACCAGTTGGAATGCCAGAGCATCAAGGAGCCTCCTTGGTTAGGATAGCACTTTCTGGTTTATCTTTTTCTCCATGCTACATATTAATATGGTTGTATTAGCACTGTAAAATAATGGGTTTCAGAGTTTGCTGGGCCTGGCCCAGCTGGGCAACCTTGGCAGGGCCAAGCCTGACATTGGATAATTGGACTTTCAATATATGTGGTGCCAACTTGTATATGGCAAACTCTATGAACTGTAGAGCCTTTGCAGCTATGGTCAATTATCAAGATGCATAGTAAATATAGTAGAATATACAAATGTGGCATGTGTGGGATCATTCTGTATTGTATAATGCTAGACACAGTGTCTAGAATGATTCCCCATGTCTAAAAATGATCTACCATGTACTCCATACATGTATTCAGCATCATATGCATATGTTATTGATATGTTTTCACAAATCTCATAAATCTCCTACCATTTTCTCACACTTCTGGTATGCCATTTCTGTTCTCCTGAGCTCACTTCCTGGCCTACCCTTTCACATATTCGGAGCCATGTAGGCATATATACATACTAGGGCTGTGAACAGTTGCCCTGACAAATGGATAAGCAATTCCACCACTTTCTGATATATAGGAATTGATAACCATATGGATCCCTATATGCCAGGGGAGGCAGCATGTCCTCTACCTGTCTGGGGACTGATAGATGCATGTATGAGGTATCTCTGTACAAATGTTCAATAGGAATCTACCTGTAAAATCAAAAATGCGAACCACTTTTTTGTAATCTAGGGACAGGAGGGATATATACTCATATCTTTCCAGGAACACATCCCCTTGAGCCAAGCTTCTCCAGCATTGTTGGAGTATGTATATGGGACCTAGGGATCATTTTTAGAAGCATTCTATCCATGGAATAAATTTTCCCAATATTTTTCACACTTTTCACATTTTTTGTCATTTCTACATATCTACCTATTGTACACTAATACAAGCAGTCTGAAATGGTTGATTATCATATGTAATTCAATTGATAACTGTTTAAGCATTCCTAAGGGGGAGGGGAATGGATAATCAAATAAAACACATTGTGGAACATTACCTTGCTGATAGCAAGGTAATATGATTGTATATCTTGTCTGCAGATTCTAAATAGCTACAAACAGTTTCCTTAACAAGTACATAGGGTTCTTAGGATTCAAAACTTATTACAAATAAATACATAGGATTCTTAGGATTCTTAACCTATTACATAACATTCACCATGCTTTGGTGGCTCTTGTTTTTGAGTGCATTAGGAGTTAAAGTTGTTGCATGTTTTCTGCTCAGCCATGGATATTGCAACATATTGAACTAACGGAATACTGTAATGGTTATGTTGCAATGTCCAAGGTTGACCTGAAAATAGGATTCCAAAACTTGCATTAGTGTTAGTACTTGGCTATCATGTACTTGCCATCCAGATATGTTTGGATAGGAGGTATTAGCTGCATGGTGGCAATGTATAAAAACAAGGTGTAAAGCCCCTATACTATCTCTTATTCTTTTGCAAACCATCAATATGCCTCAAGAACTTGCCACTTGTGTCTTATTTTATTCTGAAGAACTTCTTACCAATGGCAGGATTATTGTTGGTGAGGATGGCTCCATCAGTTGCTATCTCTTGGAGCCTTTATCACATCCAGGAGGAAGTGATGAAGAATTTGGCTTCAACCTATATACAGGAGATCTTGTTTCCCTCAAAGGAGAAGGGATTGTATTCAATCAAACTCAATGTGATTTTGATGGAGGGTATGCAATTGTCAGGATTTATCATGACAATTGCAAGGTCTATGATGGCATGAATCTATCCAAGCCTTATATTGTCACAATGCATCACCCATCCATTTCTCAATGTCTGTTGCCCATTCATCTCTGTGATCATCCTGCTCTCAGCATATGTATAAGAGAGTCAGTGTTTATTATTCTTATATTATATATATATATATTTTACTAATGTTGTTATGGTCAAATTGATGATGAACTTGCTGAAATGAATAATATCATCATGCAAGGCTTTGTTATGCTTGGTCTGGGTAGGAACAAGCATAGGCTCAAAGAACTAGAATGTAGGGTCAAGGGTTTGTGGTGACAATCAAGGGACTTGCTGTGCAGGGTCAAGGGTTCTGTCTGCTAGGATGTATAGCAGATGGTTTGGGGATCAGTCTGCCTACCAAAGAGATAGCAGTGAGTTATGATGAGGGGAGCAAAGGGGAACAAGGTAGATTGAGCAGGACTAAGCTAGAGTACAAGGGATGAAGTATCTAGGCTTATATACTGTGCAATAGAAGGTCATAGAAGGTTGTGGAACAACTATGACTAAGTGAAGAAAGTTCAAAAAGAAAGAGAAGTAAAGATAACAGAGATAAGGGTGTGCAATGAACACATTGCATGTTCTAGAGCACTCTATTGAAGTAGAAACATCAGGTTAAGCTGATGATGACAAGTGTGAATGACAAAGAAAAGAATAGGGGTGAATCATAACATTACCCCTGGAGTACATTCGAAACTTTGGTGAGAAAATCAAGAGACAAAGAGAAAAACACACTAAAGGTCCATGCAGCGATCACCACCAGGAGAGCCAGTCATGTTGGCATAGGCAGAAGCATCATAGTCTGGGTATCCCCATTCCTCATCAATGTCGAGTGACCTGTTGGCAGGCATACCAGAGAGGCAATGAAGTTCAGCATTGGAGCAGGGAGGACGTTGGCGATGACAACGACTAGAGGGAGGGGGAATGGGAAGAGGAGTGTGAGGGACCGGGGGGGATGAGAGGTGTTGTGCGAGGGGGTGAGTGGAGGTGGAGGACAAGGAAGCACGAGATCTGTGGGAGTGACAAGAGGATCAAGATGAGGAGGAAGATAAATGTTACGAAGGGCGTACCTCGAGTAGATCAAGTCTTGTGTCAAAGGGGATCCTATGAGCAGGACACTCACGAAGAGGTACAACTCAGCTCGAGGAGACGAAGGGACGAAGGACTACACCGGAAGGGTAGACTAAGGACTGGGGGACGAAGGGCTACACCTGAACGGTGGACTGAGGACTAAGGGACTGAGGTTCAGAGAGTGACTCAAGAGTACGCTAGATTGCACAGATCGAGAATAGAGTACATCGTTGTAAACGTGTATACTATATACCCAGCGACGCGTAATCATAGAATGTCATAGAATGATAGAGAACAAGGGACACGTAAGCATTTAGTAAGCAGAAAAGAGTAAAGATGCGCAGCATCGGAAATGAACAAAGAGAAGTCAAGTAAAAGGGGTTTATGCGGGATTGTAAGGAAAAAGGAATACTGGACAACAGGGAAGTATAACCGTAACAATAAAGAGGGAACAAGGGGGGCAGGGGATCAGCAACAGAGGGCAGTTCCTTTCACCTTCCCAAGCTACTTCCATTCACTTGATAGATGCTAGCCCCTCGAGGGTCAAGGGGGCGCTAGAGGCCTCAGGGGATTGTTCGTTAGTGTTAGATCTCATGTTAAGATGTTCCACGTAGTGCTGGATATCTGAGGTCAACTCATCCATCTCCAACTGATACATGGTGGATATGACAAGTTCCCAAAGGGTGTGGTGGGTCTCAATGATGCAGAAGGCATGGTGCATGCAGGCAGTATCATTGGCAATGAGGTTGGCATGGGAGCAAAGGTGTGAAAGTTCAAAGTATATGTGAAAGAGGTAATGAAGAGGGGACAAAGGTTCTAAGTGGTTTCAGAGGGAGATATGAAGGTTAGAATTATCAAGAAAAGAAAGCATGTGTCCCTGTTGGATGGAAGAGAAAGGGTCACAGCAAAGACGAGAGGCGAAGCGAGGAGGATTAATGATGGGTTCAGTGGTGATGGGAGAGGGAGGCCATGGGCTGTCCCAGGCATGGTCCAAAGTTTCAAGATGGGGGAGTTTGGGAGGCGGGTTCCAGCCAGCATCCACTTCAACGGAGGAAGAGTGACTAGGGGAGGTGTTGGGCATTGTGATGAGATGATGGTGGGTGAGAGGATGAAGGGAAAACAGAGGGGTGAAGGTTTTTATAGTCTGAGAGAATTTCCTTGGCATGTTTGAATTCTGATTCTAGAAGCCAAGAGTCTTCTTCAGCCGAGTATCCCTTCCATCAGACCAGGAAGTGTCGGTTGTTCGGAGTTCCCTTGTGTCAGATCACCTTCTCCATCTTGTACTCTTCTTCTCCATCAATGAGGCCAGGTGGGGGAGAAGGGAAGTTCGGGCCATGTATATCATTTTTGCAATAGGGCAATAAGAGGGAAGTGTGGAACGTGTTGTGAATTTTCCAGGTACAAGGAAGGCAGAGTTTGTAAACGAGTGGAGATAGCACCTGGACAATGGTAAAGGGGCCTTCTTGCTTAGGAGTGAACTTCGGATGGGAAATAAGGCATTTCAGGTTGCGGGCTTCTAGCCAAACCTTGTCACCTTTATGGAAGGGTGTAAATTTGCCATGGGAGCGAGCTTTCATGACTTGTCTAGCAAGTTTGTGGGCTGCCAGAGCTTTGTCTTTAGTAGCAGAGAGGGCTTTCAGTCATTCTTTGACTGCTGGGAGGTTGGATTCAGCAATGACAGTGGGGAGGGGGTGAGGTTCAAAGCCATAAGTGAGGAAGAAGGGAGATTTGCCAGTGATGGAGTGAGGACAGTGGTTGTGGGCAAACTTGGCATGAGAGATCATCTGGGACCATGTGGAAGGGGAGTTGCCACAGAAGATGTGGAGGTAAGTTTTGACTTCTTGGTTGACACATTCCGTTTCCCCATCAGATTGAGGGTGATAGGCAGTGGAGAGAAAGAGGTCATATCCAAGGAGTCGTCCAAGTTCTTTGGCAAAGGCAGAGGCAAACTGGGGGCTGTGATCTGAGATGATTTTGTCATAGAGGCCAAACCGAGTGTAAACCTTGTGGAAAAAGAGGGAGGCAATCCCTTCGGTGGAGATGGATTTCTTTGTTGGACAGAGAATCACCCCCTTAGTAAGCCCATGGTCTACCATGACCAGAAGACTGTCAAAGCCATCAGAGATGGGGAGGTCAGTGATCAGGTCACAAGAAACCTGCTGGAAAGGACAGGAGCAAGACAAGGAAATGGGGCAGAGAGGAGGGACAGTGGGGTGGGTGTTGGCCTTAGCTGACTGGCAGGAGGTGCAACCCTCGACATATTTGCACACAAACTGAGCAAGGCTGGGCCACCAGAATTCAGAGGTGATGAGCTGGCGAGTCTTCAGGTAACCAGGGTGGCCAGCAGCAAAGTGATCGTGATGTCGCTCAACAACAGATTTCCAAAGGTCCAGGGGGACGTAGGCACGGCCTTGGTAAGTGAGGACACCAGCATTGTATTGCCAGTCAGAGAGTCGAGAGTGGAAGTGAGTGGGGACATCCCCAGTAGTGGCGTGGAGTGCGTCAAGCACAAGAGGGTCAGAGGTGGAGGAGGAGGCTAGCTTCTCCTGAAGAGCAATGTCAATGACATTGACAAAGAAGGAGTCCGGAAGGAGGGTGATGTTGCCATTGTCATTGTCAGTGGCAGGGAGAAGGTCGGGGTGATGAGAGAGGGCATCAGGGGTGGCAAGGGAAGTTCTGGGGACATGGGTGAGGTGAAGGTCAAAATCTGAGATGTCAAGCAACCATTGAGCTTGTCGATGATTAAGTTTCTGGGATTGGCAGAAGTATGTCAGGTTTTTGTGATCTGTGAAGACTTAAACCTGAAAAGGGGATACTTGAAGGTAGTGTCACCATGCCTTGAGGCCTCAGATGACAGCGAGGAGTTTGCAATCATAGATGTCATAGTTTCATTCTGTGGGGGAGAAGGACTGCAACAAGTAGGAGCAGGGATGCCATTCGCCATTGGCATCAGTTTGGAGGAGGACACCTCCAGAGGTGTACTTGGAGGCATTGGTGGCAATGGCGAAGGGTCGGGCGGGGTCGGGGAGGTGGAGGATTGGTTGAGAGAGGAAAAGCTTCTTTAGTTTGTCAAAGGAGTCCTGACAAGAAGGGGACCAGTTCCAGGGTTGGTTCTTCTTGGTGAGGTCAAGGAGGGGGCGGGTGATGTTAGAGTAGTTGGGAATGAAACGTCAGTAGAAGTTGGTGAAGCCAAGGAAGGAGCAAACATCCTTGACTTTAGAGGGTGTTGGCCATTCTCAAATGCCATTGAGTTTGACCGGGTCCATGGCGAGTTCATCTGGGCAAATGATCATGCCCAGGTATTCTACTTCAGAGGCTGCAAACTTGCACTTCTCAAGCTTAAGGTGAAGGTCGAGTTCCTGCATGTGTTGTAGAATGTGTTTGGTACGTTCCTCATGGGTCTTGGCATCAGGGGAGAAGATAAGAAGGTCGTCCATATACATGACAAGCCATCCTTTGGCGATCATGTCTCTAAAGGAGTTGTTCATGAAACATTGGAACATTGCTGGGGAGTTGCAGAGTCTGAAGAACAAGATGGTGGGTTCAAAGAGACCTTTGTGAGTGATGAAGGCCGCTTTCCATTGGTGTCCGTCCTTGATGTGGACGTTGTTGTAGCCCCAGCAGACATTGAACTTGGTGAAGACTTTAGCTCCTTTGAGTTTATCAACGAGGTCGGAGATAAGAGGGAGGGGGTAGGTGTCTCGAACAATGTGTTCATTGATGTATCAATAGTCCTGGCAGGGGTGGAGGCCTCCATCCTTCTTTTTAACAAAGAAGAAAGGGGCAGCTTGGGGAGAGTTTGATGGGCGGATTTTTCCGGCTGCAAGGTTCTTGTCAAGGAAGGCGTCAGTGGCTGCCTTTTCATCAGGGGAGAGAGGGTAAAGTTTGCTGATCTTTGGGGTGAAGGATTCATCAAGATTAATCTCGTGGTTGTAAGGTCGGCTAGGGGGTACATGGCCGGTTGCTTCTTTTGAAAAGACAGAAGGAAAGTCAGCGTATTCCTGTGGGAGAACAGGTTTGGGTTTCGCCTTCTTGGCAGCCATGGCAAGCTCAGTGGCAGTGGTGAGTTTAGCAATGGTAGCATTTGGGACAAAGTGAGAGCCACATCGGATGATCCATTGGATGACCTGGACATCATGGTTTTGAAGGAGGTGCTGTTGCTGAGTCTCCTTCTGCATGTAATTGAAGAGCCGTTCGTCCCAGATGGTGTTGATGTTGACATGGCAAGGGGGTTGAGGGGTGGGAGTGGTAGGAGTTAGAGGGGGGGGTTGGGTGTGTTTCTGATAGAGGCGGTCCAATTGATCAGATTCCAGGGGAATGGATAGCTTGCAGGAGGTCCAGTTGATGGTGGGGTTGACTTCCTTAAGCCAAGGGAGTCCAAGGATGATGTTCTCCTTTCCACAATTGAGGATATAGAAGGTAATCTGGTGGGCTACGAATCCGATGCAGACAAAGAGGGAGGTGGTGAAGTGAATTTGACCATTCTTGTTGGCTGATTGGTCAATGTTGTTAACAGTGATGGGGGTGGCAAGTTTAGTTTTAGGGAGTTTGTGTTTTCAGACAAAGTTCCAGTCAATGCATGAGATTTGTGCTCCTGAATCGATCAGGGCACAAGTTCCAATGGCTTTCAAGTGCAAAGGTTCGACGATGTGAACAGGGATTTGCATAGACTGTTTTGTTATCAACGATACAAGTACAGACGCACAAGAAAAGGAGGGTCGTTGTGTTGGGGTACGCCTGTTACGCTTGGTCTGGGTAGCAACGAGCGTATGCTCAAAGAACTAGAATGTAGGATCAAGGGTTCGAGGTGACAACGAAGTACTTGCCCTATAGGGTCAAGGGTTCTTCCCGCTAGGTCGTATAGCAGGTGGTTCGAGTGTAAGTCTGCCTACCAAAGGGGTAGCAGCGAGTTACGATGAGGGGACGAAGGGGAACGAGGTAAGATTGAGCAGAACTAAGCTGAGGTACAAGGGACGAAGTACTAAGGCTTATATACTGCACGATGGAAGGTCATAGAAGGCCACAGAACAACTATGACTAAGCAAAGAATATTTGAAGGGAAGAGAAAGTAAAGATAACAAGATAAGGGTGTGTGACGAACACGTTGTATGTTCTAGAGCACTCTATCGAAGTAGAAGTATCAGGTTAAGCCAATGATGACAAACTCGAGCAATGAAAGAAAAAGAATAGGGGCAAATTGTAACATTACCCCCGGAGTACATTCAAAACCACAGTAAGAAATAAAAGATGAGAGAAAGAAACGAACTAGAGGTCCATGCAGCGATCTCCGCCAGGGGAACCTGTCATG
>JBBPUI010000367.1:0-23210 GCA_038094615.1 Heimioporus aff. retisporus
AGCATGGAAAACCTCCTAGGTCGCATTCGTTCGCGCACGTCTACTAATGAGTCTATACAAGATCTCAAGGAGCGCCTTGGAGTGGAGACAAAGTATGTCGATCTGACCATCCAGGTGTGTCGTTTCGTCTCGTGTTTCGGGCTGGATCTTAGGCGCTGGGTAGTTTATCGGTGCGTCGAATCTGCCTAGGATGGAGGTCATCGGGACCGCGAACCCGTTCTTCCATGCCAGCTTGGATGAGAAGGTATCATACATGCATGTATCGCCTTTGCCTTCCGAGAGACCGCTCGAGTCTGAATACCGCTCCAGATCGTCGGTGAAATGGAATGCGTTGTCGCCGGTATGGAATGAGGTGTGGCAGGTCAAGAACGTGCCCACGACGGCGATGCTCTCCGGTGTCGTGCGCGACAAGGACCACGCAGTGCTCATGGACAATTACATTGGAAAGTTTGAGACGACGATATACCCTGGAGCAAAGGAAGTTGAGATCCATGCGCCCATGCATATTCATACCAGAGGCACGTTTTGGCTCAAGGTAACACGCGACGACGTTATTCGGGAGACGAGACTGACGTAACTGCGCTCTCCAGATTACATCGTCACCATCTCACGACGATCCGGTGTTGTTTCCGTACTCGTTTGATGGGCCCGTGCATTACTCGCGGCACAGCTCGCCAACGGTGGGCGCATTGACGAAGCTGAGGGACACCCGGCTGTACTCGACGTGGAAGGTGTACATCAAAGGGATTACGCAAGTGTTCGGGAATCAGGTGCAGCATTGGAACCGCAACTACAGGGCTGCACAAGCTATCTTTCAAGGTCCGACGTCTATCGCAGTGCGGACTGCGATTCAGGCAGGTCATCGCCTGCTGTACGCGAGATCCGTGTCGAATGAGTTTGGCGTTATCACATCATCCGAGGACGTGTTCACCCTGTTTCGGGGCGGCGTGCGCCGTTCGTCGGTTGATGGGGCGGTCTCGTACGCGCACCGGATCAAGCCTGTGGTGTACACGTATATCATTTCGACAGACGACGATTCGCTCCGGTTTTCGGAGACGGGCGCGGCGTTCTTTGTCGATTTCGTGTCGAAACACGCGTTGCACAGCAACTGTGCGAAAACGGTGCGGTACAGCGGCGAATTCCATCCACGGCCCGTTGGGGGATGGGCGCGATTTTCGGACGCGTTGGAGGACGGGGAGGTGGAGTGGGAAATCGTGGTGGACAACAACTCTGGGACGTACTCGCCTGATCCGGCATTGTTGCCGAAGGTGAAGGAGATCGTCGAGATGAATTTTTCGGGATTTGCGGTGGTTGCGTTGCGACACGATGATCCGGCGCTGAAAGCGAGCACGGACGCGTGCAGGGCGTACGCGGTGAGCAAGCGGGGCGTAACGGCGAGCGAGCTGGAGCCTCATGTCACGGAGGGGGAGGAGACGCTGATGGGGAGGGCTGCGGCGATATCGAGCTAGCTGGTAGATTATTATGTAGCGTAGTGTAGTTGTAATGGGAATACGACGGGCAACACCCGACACGTTTTCTCAGCCACCGAACAACACGAGGCCCCAACGTCCCTCGAACGGCCCAAACGTCGTTCTCTCTCCGTTTCCTTGTCTCTTAACCACTGCGATGTGTACTCGGTGTTGATGTCTGATCAGTGTGCGTTTCCCCGTTCGTATCCCTCTCAATCACCGTAACAAACCCTTGTTTCTTTTTTTTTTTTTCTTCTTTTTTTTCGACCCCGCCTTCTTTCCAGGTCTTGAATATCGGTGGAACAATCGTATACCATGGAAACTTTCTCTGCAGATACCCCCTTGTCTACCCCCCATCCTTCTCGGAACGGGCCCTGGTACCCTCTTCTGCGTCCTGCATTGACGAGGGCCGCCCTGCCTTCCTCGTGGCACCCTGCGGGCCATTCCTCTGATCCTGCCTTTATCGCGCCGTGTCCACCCCCAGATCACGCCCATATCAATTTTGCCCGCAACCACGCCCTTGACAGTCGTCACTCCCATTTCCTGTACGCCGATTCTGACCCTGTGTACCTGTCTCCACCATCCACCGCGTCCTCCTCAAAAGCCGCTATTCCGCTCCCAGAAGAGGCCGACGAGTTCGCCCCGTTGTACTCTACTCATCTCGCGGGCGTGCTCGACTCGCCACCGGTCATGCGGCGCGCGGACCTGGCTTCGCAAAGGCCGCTCACTCCGCCGCCGACGATGCCCCATCCTACGCTCAATTTGCCCGATGCTGACTTGGACTCGCCCTCCGACGACCTGGATGTCGAGGAAATCGAGGCGGAATGCGACATCGATGAGTCCTACCCCGGCCCTCCAGAGTGCGCGTCCCCTCATCCCGTCCATTTTGGTCTTCCCCTCTCCCCCCTCTCCCCGAGTTGGTACCCTCCGTGTGCGCCGGCTCTCTCAATAGCATCCACGCAGGACTTTCCGGAAGCAGACCACCCGAACGCGCTCTTTTCTCCTTGCGACGCCACAGCGCCACTCACACTGGATTATTGCCACCCTTCACAATGTTCACCTAATAAAGCGTGCTCGCTGCTCGATGTTGATGCGCCTCGCCCGCTTCTGACTCCGATAAGTATACCGTGGACGTCCGGTGACCCATCAGAATCGGATCCAGAACCGCCATCCTCGTCTTCATCTGGTTCTTCGTCGTCGTCATCGTCGTCGCCGACCGATTACGATGAACTCCCTCCACCTAGTTCACCACTAATATCAGGGCTTGATCTCCCAGATCTTGAGGACGATGCTCTCCCCAAGATTGTGCCTTCCTCTCCCAGTCGACGATCTTGTTCATGCCTCCCCGATTCCGATATCGAGATGGCCGACTCGACTGGCGATACAGTGATTGCGTTGCCTGGTCAACAATTACTGTCCCTTCCTGGCGCGGAGACGGACGACGACCTCATACCAAGAATCACAACCCCATCACATTCCTTTCCATTGACTCCCACGCAACCGCTTCTTTTTATTGACGACCCACGAGATGTACCATTACCCCGTTCTCCGTCTCCCGAGGATTTCGATTTGTTCCTCTCGCCAGAGGACATTACGGACCCGGAGCTGGCCAAGTTGTTCGACCTGCGGAAGAGGTCCATCGCTGCTGAGCGTGCCGCCAGGCGGTTGGAAGCGCTCACTGAAGATGCTGACCTGTTCACACGGGCCGAAGCTCGGAAAATACGCAAACGAGAGCGAGAGCGAAGCAAAGAAGTCGGGGCCCTTCTTCGGCTCAAGCTGGGCGACAAGGTGGAGATGTGCCCGCAGGAGCAGAGCCCCGAATGCGATCCACAAAACAGCGCACGTCGTCGAGGCGTTATGAGTAGCATGTCACAGCTTGTGGCTCAGATGGTGTTTCGCAGGAGCGAGACTTGCCGCCCGCTTGCCAAGCGGAAGACAGCCAACGGTGCTCGCGAATACGTCCGGTCCTCGTTATCCGGCGGTGCCACCGCGAGCGACGGCGTTGTCTGACTTGCATTATTTCTTACCATGGTCTGTGCTGTCTGCTGTGAGGTACGTGCATTCGATTATCCGAAAAGGACTGGACTGAAGAGCTGCCGCATTTCTTTTTCCCTCTATCGTTTTATGCTACTCATTTGTTAATCACTCAGACTTCAAGTTTCGAATGTGATGTACGCTCATGTGTATTCGAGAACGCTATGCTTTTCTTCTCTATGCTTGTTGCCCGTAATGCTCGGCACACATTTGCGTTGGGTTTATTCGCCTCGGTCTTGCTTTTGCATGCCACTCTTCTCTATTGTTGCTTCATCATATCAATCACACTTATCTCTTTTTGTGTTTTTTTCTTTCACAAACGAGTGTTGCTTTTTTGGTGCGCACATATGTTTTTTCCTCATGAAGAAAAAGAAGAAAGGCAATATGGATTAGGAAGCTCGAATCGTAGGATCCAACATACTCTTTTTTTTCACCTTTTTTTTCCTCTTCTTTTCCCCTGTACGACGCCGTAGCATGCCACGAAAGAAGAAAAATGTCTAATACGAGTTATCTATTCTCTTTCATGTGCGCGGGGCGGTGCGTTCTCTCGGCTGTGCGATTTGATGCGCAGCAACGCCGAGACGGTTGAACGTTTGGACGTCGAAACCTTGGCACCTGTTCGGAATCGGAAAAAAGATGTGATGGCGTGATGGGTCGAACGCGTATCAGTCGCGTGAATCAAACCCTTTTTTTGTTCTGTTCTCCTGTCGGTGGGGTTGTCGGAACCAAAAAGGGACGTGGAGGACCCGAGGACGGTTCGAGAGTGTTGAAACAGGTACGCACGTGCGTCGTGAGAGATCGAGAGTTTGGCGGGGGGCGAGCTGGACGACGACGATCGGGGCTGGTCATGATGATGCTCGCGTCGGGCGTGATCACATGTCGGGACGTTTGTTTGTCGGACACGCCGCCACTGTGGTGTGTGTTGGAGTGTGCTGGTGGGCTTGAACGCACGCGCATAGCGTATGTGTTTACGAGTGGGCACGTGTGTGCGTGTGTGTGTGGACGACCGCGGTGCCATCGTGGGGACGGGCCACCTTAAAGCGAAGAAAAAAAAAAGAGATGCAGACAGAGGCCGTGGTGAATGGATAGACGAAAGGACTTTTTCGCCCGGCACGCGTACGGTTCGGCACGCAGAGCCGTTGCTCTGGTGGCCACGTACTGGTTCTGGGAACGCGCGTACTGGGACCGACCGGCGACGCCTTCTGCACCTCGGTGGCGTTGATCGTACACGCGCGCGGTGCAGAGGGTTCGTGGGTAGTTGCGTGCCGCACGTGTGCACGCGATGCGATGGAAGAGGAAAAAGGGGGAGAAGAGGAAGGGGGGGGTCAGTGGGCACTGAGCAGGCTGGGGCCCTCCGGCATCTCCGGCTGGCGAGCGAATCTGACGGGGCTTGGCAAAACTGTTTTGGGCAATGTCGGAAGAGGCCTCCTACGTTCTAGAGGAACTAAAAGCGCATCGGCCGCGGTGCGTCGCTTCGTGCTCGTGCGTTGACTCGTTGGGTCACGACAATGGATACGGCGGCACATGCTACATCGTCCGGGGGGGTGTTGAGCTCCGGTTGAACGGCACCTCGTCGTACCCGTGAAAGCTACAGGCCCTCCAACTCGGACGTGCCAGTGGCACTGCAGGCAGTTGGCAGGTGAATATCGAGGACCATAAAAAAAAATCGTACAAGCCCGGGCCGTTGTGGGTTGTGCGCAGCAACGATGTCATGAAGGTTGACGCGTTCGCTCATCGCGCTCGACCGTCCGTGTTATCGGACGCACAGACATGCCATGGCAAAGAATAGCTCTGAGTGGAATTAGCAGCGGGACCGATCGTACTGGACGTACTTGCTACTCATCATGAATGTATAAGGGTTGCTAAGACATGCTTATGTAAACACATTATGATTTTTATTTTATTTTATTTTCACTTTCTTACTACAACACAGCAAGATGCAGCGTTTGCCTTTCACGGGCATGTACTTGGTCATCAAACTGGAGACGCATCCCAGACGTCTACCCATGAGCTGGACGACCATGTGCCCATGACGGTGTTCAAGTGGGTAAGCACCGCCTTTGTCCACGCTGGTACTACCCCTCCCGAGCCAGCGCAGAGTCGTGCTCTATCATAGTGCCAGCATCCCGCTGCATAGCGTCTGGTGCGCTTAGGTATACGCGATGAGTGATCCGGCCGCGCTCGGTTGGGGGTAGCGACCTTGGCGCAGTGCGACGCCCCGGCCTCTCCCAACCCGGACGGCGCAATCCCACCACCATCCAAGGTAACGTCAGGTCTTTACGCCTGCTGCTTCGATCCCACTTTCGGCGCCCGTACGTATACGCTATCAGATACGGCGACCCGCTATCGAAGCAGGATCCAAGGTGGTGGATCTCCCACCCCGCCGTGTCAAATCGTCCCAGCGCCCCGGTTGAGAGCAAGGAAATGCGAGTTACGATCGTTGGGCGCCCACCACGTTCAAGGCTATCGAGGCGAAGGGTTGCATCGTAAAAGGTAGTCCCGCTTCTGCTGCGCGACGGGCCCCACCGTTATCAGCGTATGATGCAATGCGCGCGTGATCGCTTCGTCGACGAGATGGGCCGAGCTGTTTCCGAACGTGGACCCTATCTGGCAAACACTTCCTGATCATGCCGTCTTGAGGTACGAAGCCAGATGTTCCTCCTCGACACTGCCCGGTAGGCACGTGGTGTGCGACTGCATCAAAGATCTAAATAGAACGGTGGGAAGTCCGCGATGGAAGAAGGTGCACGAAAAGGAACGTTATCAGAGTTTGCGGACGGAGGCAACCGTTATTAATGGCCGTCGGTGGATCGGGCTGCGGTGTTTAATCTGGGGGCTTCCGAAGGCCTGGGCACACCAATCTTGCCTGATTTAGCGGACTTGGTTTGGGTGAACGGTACGGTCGTGAGGGCGTTCAAGAGGCTATTGTACGGGACGACAATTAGAAGAGTAAGAGGAGAACAACAAGAGTCGAACACGAGGCAGTGAAGAAGAATTCAGCCATTGTAGCCAAAGTAGGAACTTTGGTTGTGCTGTGGGAGTGCCGTTGTCATCTTGTTCCGTTTCAGAATTTTATCTCGGCTGCGGTTTCGTTATAAACGGTGCGCCTGTTCATGTTTCCCTCTCCATCCTCTCCTTGAGTTTCCTTTCGTTTTCTTTATCGTCATGCAGTCCGCCCCCATACACGCCGTCCACACCATCCATGGCACCTTCGCTGGCATCTCTGCCTACCACAGATTACCCGATCCATACGTCAGTGTCGTAACGGATTTGCCCGACAGACAACCACCGGGACTGGCCAAGACTGCATGGCGTGTCGTTCCGGACGTGTGCATCCCTCCCAGCTGCAGGCGGCTATCCCCACCCGTCGACGTCCGTCGACCATTCTCCCCACCTCCCCGCACGATGACCCCCCATCCCGTCCGTTTCCCACAAGACGACCCGTTCGACGACTGCCATGCACTGCCCGTAACCACCGTGCACAGCGACCAGCTCGTGCCGTACCAGCGCACCCGTCTAGCGTCGCAGTCGACCACCGTGAAGATGCCGCGGCCATCGTATCTGGAGACGCTGATGCGACAGCGGACGGCGCAGCGACTCGCGCAGGATCGCGAGGCGCGGTGCAAGGCCGTCGCGGGGATCCTGTTGAACAGGGTGCATGCGGTAGGGAAGCCGATGCGGCGCGCACCACCGAACCTGGATGTGCCGCGCACGTACAAGCGCAGTCGGCTGTCGACCATGATCACCGTGGACGATCTATGATAAGGTTGGTTTCTAGTTCCGTCGTCATCACGATTCGTTCTAAAACGTGTTGCAGACATGATTCGTGTTGACCGCGAGCGTGTTTTGTGTCGTGTATGTTGTTTTGGTGTACTGGGACGTGTATGGGACGCTCCTTTTTGATTAGACACATCTTAATCGTGTACATCAACTGGGGATGCGAATAAAAAACAATAAAAAAACGAAACGATATGGTGTGATCTTGGTTACTCCTTTTGGATAGAACCAATCAGAGATGTGATTGCACACTGCCTCACCCGTTGTCCTCCAGGCTGATGTAGTGATGTTGGGTTCGCTAGGACGTCGCCTTTCAGTCCTATTCACCCATCTCGACGTCCACCGCGCCCTTCCGACCATGGCCATACGCAAAACAGCGACCTGGGCGCAACAGGCGCCCACCGTGGCAGAATCCGAAACTTCTCTCGGCTCAAGTCTCCCAGCTTGCGTTGTCCGTGTCGTCGTATCCCCGTTTTCCTTTAATCGCGCCGTCCCACCGCCCATCTCTCTCCCCCCCGTTTCGTCTCTCCACGATGAACTATTCATTGGCACAGGACAGCCCGTTTAACACCGTGCTCGTATGCCCAGAGGGCCGTGTCCTTTATCGGATCGAAACGCCGAGCTTTCCCAGCACGACGACGACGACGGTCAAGCGCGTGAGCACCGACGGCCTCAGCGAAACCGAGGTCGGGAGGGTTGTCTGGCAGTCCGGACGACCCAGCACCGTCGTCGTGCACGGGCACGAGCTCTGCGTTAACCGCAGCAAATTCTTTAGTTCGTGCGTAGCACTCCTTTTTTTTCCCTTCTTTTTTTCTCGACCCTGGGCGCGATCGTCTTCATTAACCGTCCCCCCTCTCTTCGTTTTGCAATGAGATATATATATGTATAGAAAAAAATTGACGGGAAATGAATCCAGGTCGAGAACGTTTACAGCACTCAACGGACAATCTTACAAATGGTCGTTCGAGAACGAGACGTCGTTGGTACGTCGGATCCGCCTCTCTGTCTCCCAGCCCTCTCCTCCCCCTTCTCCCCCTTTTTTTTTCTTGAGCTTCTTTTTTGTATTCCCCAATCCCGATGTTCTCGCATCCGTCGTTTCGTTTATCTCATTGATGGGAAATGCCCGCGACAGATGGCCAGCAACGATAGCAGACAAGCACCCGCCGCGACCTATCTGCCCTCGACGGGCTTCAATCCCGGGCTGATCCACATCACGCCACACGGGCTGACCATCACCGGCGACGTCCTCGTCACTTTTGTCTGCGTCGAAGGCGAACGTCGGAACGCACAGCGACGGAAGACGTAGGAGAAGATAAGGGGAAGGGGACGTGCATGGTCGTGACGTGTATCCTCTTTCTTTCTTTTTTTTTTTTTTTTGTTCTGGGTGGCTTTGGCTTTTGCTTCGCGGTTCGTGCTTCTCGTTCCCACCCGTTGTTGTCGCCTTGTATTTGTATTTCTATCTCAGTCATACCCCACTTATCCCCACGTCTAACGCGTATTTTTTTGTGTTGTGTTTTTCTTTTCCTCTCTTTTGTTTCTCTTTTGTTTTGTTTTACTCTTCGTCCGGTACCCATGTCCGTGGACAAAAAGATCGACATCACCAAACGCATGCTCGGATCTGCGTGGGCGCCAAGGTGTCAGCGTCGCGACGCGTCAACTCGGCAGACCGACTCAAACGAAACGTGTCGAAGATCGCGTCGTCGTCGGGAGGGACCGATCTCCAAGAATCATAAAGAGCTTGGTCGGGCCTTGTCGTACGACCTCGGTCGCAACGGCCGAACGACCCAGACACAATGAAAAAGATCCGTTCAGCTCGGCCGACGAATAACAGACATCGCACATGTATATTCATCCGCGTCGACACTCATCTACAGAGGGAACCGGAGGGCAGTCGTTATGACGCCCGCACGTCCGTATCGGTGCTCTAAAAAAAACCTTCCTTATAGGTGGTGCAGTATGCGCGGTCGTCATCGTTATCGAAGACGTCCATCCAAATCGTCCTTCAATATTGCGTCGTCGCCCCTGTGCGACCGTGCTCGAGATCCGGATCCGCCTTCTTATCGATGGACCGGGAACCCGACGGTCGGGGTTGTGGCTGTGCACAGGGTACGCCCTCGTCGTCCTCCTCAGAGACATCGTCATCCGAACGGACCTTGGACGTCGTCGCCGTCGCCGTCTCCGATTCATCACTCCCTTTGCGCCGATCGCTGTACTCGAGCGCCTTTTCCGGGATCTATAACACATCGGTCAATTGCGAGCACACGCGTGACACCACGCACGCACCGGCAGTCGAACGATGTACGCCAACAGTGTCGAACACGCTGCAAGGAAAAACACAGCGCGGAGAGAGATGGCGTACGAATCCCGCGCGGCGCGCTGCAGTTCGGGCCCGAGTCGTGCCACGAGCGTCGCCGAGTGTCGAATAGCGCTGATCACCTAGCGTCGTGTATCAGCAGAGGCTCAAACGAAGATGATCCCGCGCACCTCCTCCGCATCGGGCCCATGGATCCGTGCATGCAGTTCTGCATTGAGCTTGGTTTGGAATAGCGCAGACGAGACGGCCACACCGCACACTTGGCCTAGACACAGATCTGTCAGCAGCCTCGCTCACAGCAACGGGACATAAGAACCGACCGAGCCCGCGGAAAACCTGTCCGAACCCTGTGCCAACAGCCATCGCACCCTCTATGAATCATCGTCAGCCACATATGATTGTAACGCATCCATACACCCCTACGCACCGGGTAAATGCGCCAACAAGGCAACTGGCGGTGGCGGTGAAGATCAATCAGCATCCTATCAACAAGTTGGCGCGCACATACTTAGCATCGTTTGCAACACCACAGCGTTGCCAAAGCCCAACGGAATCTTGTCGTCGCCTTGTCAGCATGATGCAACCTAGATGACGACGATGGGAAAAAAAATGCGCACGATGCTGAACCAGGTTTGCAACGGACCCGAGTTTTCGTGTATGAGCGTTATCAAGACGATACCTATGAATGGGAAAAAGCCGAAAACGAGGTTGATCATCTTGTATTTTCCCGTGCGGTGCATCATCCATCTACGGAACCAGTCAGCACTCGCCGATAACAGTAGGCGCAGAATGAAAATCCCTCACCCCGCGAATAGCGAGCCGATCGACATGGAGATACTATTCGGGAGTAGATGCAGGCCTTTCGTCGTCAGACCAAGGTTGCGACGGGACATCCCAACAGACACGTCTTACCTGCTATGGACGCACTCGTCAAGGCTACCGTTTGGAACCAAGTTGGGTAGAAATACATGACTGCAAAATTACAGAGGGAGACGAGGAAATTGCTTATCCCGACCAAGACGGGGACGCGATGCTTCAGTAGATGCGGCGCAAGAACCGGTTCCGAGGCAACCAGCAGCTCCACGAGCACGAATGCAATGAAAAATGCACCGGCCAATGCCAACGGAATAGTTACCCAGGGGTCATTCCACTATGGAAACGTCAGAGGCTAAAAAAGGAAGGCGAAAAGACATTACCGTGTAGTCTTCATTGAACTTCATACTCAGGAACACCAGGAAAGCTCCCACCTGCACGATCAGGCATGTCCAAAAAATACTGCTTAGCGAGAGATATACCACGCACAGCCACCAGGAGTGTGAAGCTCCCACCCCAGTCTATCCTCTTCAATACGTCCTTGGTGCTCTTAGCCTTTCCCTGCAGAGATATGAGGGTGCTTCCACACTCAGGTTGTGACGTTCCACTTACGGGGGTTACGTATCGTAGGTTATATGTGGTTAAAATGAGTGATAATGCAAAAAGGGGTAACTGCATGATAAACGCCCATCGCCATCCAAACCTGTTGAGACGAGATAAACTAACAGTGGGGCGAGATGGGGAGAGATGATCGTTACCAATCGCTCACAAGACCCCCAATGGGCCCTCCGAGTCCCATACCGAGCTAAACCAATTGAGCACGACCACGCGATAACCGAAGATGGGAAACATACACCGTTGAATAGGGCGGAAACCCCTTGTGCCAAGCCCCTGGACTGTGTCATGTTATTGATTATCGCAGCGTAATAATTGAACACAAAAACGGACACGCAGACTGTACAAGTCGCTGATAACGATCCTGCATTTGATCGGCATCTCAAAAGATTAGATTGACACCGCACGGAATCTAGAGTGCGACTCACGTAGAGGTGGTTTGAATGCCTCCGCCGCCCATCCCCGATAGCTGCCGAATGTCATCATCTAACGAGTCAACGTGATACGGTTCACGGAAGCGTACAAATCTAGCCAGAATAAGCATTTCCATGTTCCCCGAAAATCCGCATGCAGCGGTGCCTAACGCCGCGGCAACCACTGCCGTTTGGTTGGCACCTCTCCGTCCCAGGACATCGCACAAGCGACCGTAAAGCGGCGTAAAGGTGCAGACAGCCAACAAGTATCTGGGAGAAACGGGGAAGATTCAGTTGAGATCGCATAGGACGATTCCATAAGCACTTACGAGGTTCCCAACCAGCTTGCTTCATTCGACTTCTCGAACTCCGATGAGATGGATGGAAGTACTGCGCCGCAAGTGATCAATTATGGATGAATTGCAGACGATATTTGAAAAACGCATACATGTTGCCACCAACGTGGCTGCAGGACGTATTCGTTAGACAGTTTCCACACCAACTGAATGGTACCTACTGTTTAGCGACTGTCAAACGAGGGGGGGTTATCAGCGAAAAAAAAGAAAGTTCTTCATGTGTCTCCAAGAGAAACACGAACTGAAAGAAACGTGGCTGACCAAAGGCCAGCAAGGATTGCATAACGTGTCGAACGTGAGATCTCGAGCGGTCCGACAGGCAAGTTCCGTTGTTTGTGGTCGTGGTCGTCGGCTGAGGTGGTATTCGTGCCAGACAGCAGCGGAGAGCGTTCCGTCGTCATCCCGCGCTGGAGGTCGCAAGCAAAGCTCGTGGTCGCTATATATAGGGTATGAGGACCGGGGGCGTCGGAGGGGAATTCCAAGCGGGACTCCAGCGCATTCGGGATTATCGGCTTAGCGGTCCGGCTCGGCTCGGATCACCCCACCACTTTGGGGGTCGGCGCATGCGGTGCCGGATTCCGAGGATGCATCAGAGCCTATCCGCTGGCATGCCTTGGCTAGCTACTAATTGCTGGATTTTCTCAGTGTGCAAGTGAGCCGGATCATCCGACGTGACCCGCCCGGTTCTCGGTGAGTCATTTCTATTATGGCAAGCGACACAGGTAAAAAAAAGAAATTAAAAAAAAAAGTTGTCACATCATACTATTCGGATCCCTTTTCAACATGGGTCTCGATCGAGGATTCTCGGGTGTACGAAGGATATAATCGCCGCTTGTGCTCGACAGCCAAGTTCGATGTCGAGCTCGACGTCGCCGATCACTAATGGGTGATTCATTGACAGCGAAGAAGGGAGAAGATGGCCGGACCTATACTTGATTCGGCCATTCCAAGTGACCCTGACATCCGACGGAAACATGTGAGAGCGCTCAAGTGCAACTCCACACGAACGGGTTTTGTCATATGCACACCTGCATTGAACCCCCACGCACCCTCTTGGTCGATGTCAGTTACAACGCCACCCCTTTGGACTTTACGACGAGGCAATTTCCGCACCGTGCGTCACACCGTTGAAAGACTTTTTCTTCCGTATTAGCCAACTTGCAGGAGTGGCGTTGAAACACCAGGAA
This sequence comes from Heimioporus aff. retisporus, assembly GCA_038094615.1. Classification (NCBI taxonomy): domain Eukaryota; kingdom Fungi; phylum Basidiomycota; class Agaricomycetes; order Boletales; family Boletaceae; genus Heimioporus; species Heimioporus aff. retisporus. The sequence goes on from JBBPUI010000367.1 coordinate 12,979, forward strand.
CCCCTCGATTGTCGTTGACCGGTGGCCAACCTGAGATTAGCACGGAGGCGAATTCGGGCAGATCGATGGATTTGGTCAATGGCAATTCCCGTGAGCATGTTCGGCGAGTTCCTGCGTTTCCCCTGAATCGGGGTCCTCATTCAGAAAAAATGATCAGAGCGCCCAGGGTACTATGCTAGACCTCAACATAACTCTATGTACTCACACTCTGATTCAAAATCTCGCACAACCACAGAAAACCTGATGATGCAATACAACCATGCGGGGATACTTCCGGAGGAACATATCTGATAACGTTTCGTTTGCGATACGATACGACTCAAAAAGGCACCCGTTGGCAGGCCTTGGCTCCATTCCGAGAATGACGGGTCCAAAGGAAAGCGACTGATTCACACCTGTGTGCGCCCTTCCCGCGTTCCTTGCATCAGTGATAATATGTCACTTCATAGATAACCTGGCGTTGTCATTGCGCCTAAAAGCATCGCGCTCGTGAACAGATGCCACAAAACATCAATGTCTGGTCTCAAGCAGGAGATGGTGAGAAGACTGCCATGCCGTATGTTTCTAATACAAGCTATATCGATTTTCGCATTTGGAATTCATTGTATGCCAGAACCACACGTCCGGTCCGTTCTTGAATCTATAACGACAATGAATGACACTACCGCGACCTTTTTTTGCACGACAGCTCGCAGCAGGGTTGCAAAAGATTGACGTTGTGGTATGCTTGCTGTCGGCCTGCTCACTCCGCGGTACCGGTTCCGTGGTCAGGTACATCGCGCCCCCGCGGCATTCTATAAAGACAAAGTTGACCGCCGTAACGCATCACCCACAAGGTAACATGGACCTGAATCACTGATCTCACTGATCGACTAAGCGAATACGACTGCATCATACTGTGGGCGTTCACGTACCAGTAGCAGTCACTTCCGTAGGCTTGACCTGTGTCACAGCCGCCACACAGTATGTAAATAAACAGAGTTTCCGAACCTTGCACGAACGGAGGATGGCGCCAAAGAGACCCTTTCCCTTCCTCTTCGTTTTTTTTTCTTTTCGGTGACCTACAACGTCACTCGTGCAACGTTGGTGGTCGCAGGAAGGAAAGAGAGCGTACCTTGGAAGGGAACCTCCCCCCTGGGGCCCGGCCTTCCGCACCAAATTCATACGAATGTCAGGGTTCATGCCATCGCTCCACTATGTTCCTTGCCCTCCCCCCTGGCCCACCACCATCCACATGGAATACCGCCACAGTCACGTTGACAGAACAAAAAAAAACGACAAGGCAAAAGTCTTTTCAGGCCCTTCCCTTGCTGTCACAGTGGAGCGCTTCCGTGAAGCTTGGCAAGCGTTCCATGTGCGCTCGCCCGTATCCGTACAAGAGAAGAAAAAAAAAACTTTTGTACTTTGCCCCACGATGGGAACCATTTGCCAGTACCACACCCTCAGCGATGCGTTGGAACCAACAGCTCCCGGAAGCTGCGTGTCATGCATCACGGTGGGGCGTACCGAGAATGTACTAGTACTGCCACACACGAGCATTGGAAATTTGAATTGATGGTACTACATCCGGGCTGCGAGAAGACCGGGCATTGGCCCTGCGTACGTTCGCTTTGCGGGAAAAAAATGCATCCAGAGTCTAGACGGGGGAGAATCCATCCCGGCTGTCGGCACAGAATGAAGGGGCAGGTGGGGGTGGGGGGAGCGCATTCGACGGTCGTTTTTTTTTATCTCGACCATGAATGGCATTTCGATACGGAATGGTAGCTCCACGGAGTTGTTGGAAGTTGGCTAAATGTCGTCGACGCCTTGATTTCATGGGGCGTTGCTGATGCGACTGGCAAGCATAATTATGGAAACTCTGCAGCTGGCGATGGTGATGCAATTGCCGTTTCGCTGCTCGTTTGATCTCCGCGACCAGGGATCCCGCTTGACTCCGCGCTGGTACGTTTGAAGCAAGGCACGAGGAAAGAAATTGCTTCCGTTAGACTCTCTCAGTGCATGCAAATAAAGGCCAAGAATTAATATATATAATTTCTAAGACGGTAACTTGCATACAAATATTCCGACAGGAGCTATCTCCTCGGCTACAATCAAGAACTAGGCTAGATAAACAAAAAAAAACGATTATGTGACATTCCAACAAAACAATCGGGTCTAGACTATCGCTCCGCAACCCCAGTATAGCGAGCGCGGATCAGTGCTCAGTGCCTCATAGCTTGTTGGCACGTCGGGCACGCGCTATTGATATTTGGCGCTGTCAAGAGCGAATAAGTACCGAATCGCGCTCAGCACCGACGGACATACAGTATTGTTGGGGGTACTGGCGGCTATGAAACGGAACCGAAGATCGCGGTGAGCGACACGCGACTACGACAAGCGACATGACACCTACTATTGGCAGCACGTCTGCCTGCATTTCGCCCCAACGCAGTCTTGCGGGTGGTTGGGGCTAAATTTGCACTGGGGCTTGTCACAAACGATCTGTCGAGATGCACGTTAGAGACAATGACGGGAGCGTGTAGCGCTCTCGACAAACAAGCTCATCTGGCTGTGGGGCACGTCAGTCGCGTTGGCCGTCGCGAATATACAACGGGTCAGTTGCTCACCATGGTGAAAGCGTGGCCGCAGGCCAAGTAAACGTTGCGAACGCTAGATGACGGAAGCGCATGAGTGGCGACGACATGGTCGGGAACGTGCACCCACCGTCTGAAGCAGCACATTGTGAGTACACAAAGAGAAGTTAAGAGCTATAGGGCAAGAGGTGGCTAGAGGAGGTGGTTCTGGAATGTGAGGGGAGAGCGATGGTATGAACTGGCGAGTCATCTCCGCCTTTTATGCTCCAAGTGAAGCTATGAGATCATAGTTCGGAGGCCAACAGGAAAGAACAACGTACAGGTAAGACGGCAAGGTTGACAGCCACATCTGTGCAAATACGAACACAGATTGCGCAGCCATCCATAACGAGAAATTAGTGTATGCCGTGCGTCATTTGATAGGGTTTCCTGGAGGAGTTTGTTTGTCGTCGAGAAAGACTAATCGAATAAGGAACGGAACCAAATCAACGTAGGTCGTCAACAGGGTTACGGGTTGTTGGTCCGGAGGCGCCTCGAATCAGGTCACACGATACCTGGTAGCTGGTGACAAGCCACTGATTTGGATAAATGAGACCTGTCAGAGAGGATTGAACGGTTACACAACTGGATTGAAACATGTAACTGCCCTGGGTCACAAATTTGAGGGCAAAATTAAGCAGCGAGATGAAATTGGAAATTGACATGGTGGGGGGTAACGCTCGCTGCCGTTAGCTTGGAGCGTTCCCCCTGTATATGACTGTAATGGGTCCGCCGGAGGGATGAGGGATGGATGCCATAACGATATTAACGGGGAACTTTCCGCTAGATGTCGACAATTTAGTCCGCATTGATTTAAAAAAGTGAAAATGAAACGACAGCTATCTAATGGAGCCAGTGGTGGTCGTCAAGCTTGGTTAGGTTCCCGCCTTGCCTGGCAGGATGGTGATCGTCTACTGCCACGCTTGGATGCTTACTAAGACGTCCTTCTCAGCCTACGTATAGCACGCTCCCAGGCTCTATCATCAAAAGTGCATCGCAGCAGGGGATAGATGCAATGACAGAATCAAATCAGACATCTGCAGTGCCTTTATCTGTCTCGAAGGAGAAGAGGGCAAAATTTTTCTTTGAACACGGCAAGGTAAGTCGCACATTGGAAGCGCTTAGCTTCTTAATGACCGGGTGTTGTTCGCTCCCATGCCCACAGGACGCACTGGGACTGGCAATTTCGGTAGCTAATATACAAGAAGAAAAAACGTTACGCAAGGCAGAGAAACATCAGCGGCCACAGGTAACTCAGTTCCTCCGGTCATTTCAGCCACTGACAAAAGGCAATGGGCTCACTGTTGGATGTGGTATGCAGGACGGTAAGTCTCGGGCGGTGCGGACGAGTCGGAGCCATGCGAACAACAGGAAAAAACGACTGGTAAATCTCCAGATGAGGGGTCGTGATGACGCTCATTTTACGCGCATTCCCAGGAGGAGGCAAAAGTTATGATTGCAAACCGGCGAGCCGAAGCGAAGAAGGAGAAGGCAAGATGCCGAAAAGAGATCAAAGGTCGGCTACGACAAGGCGGCGATGCTAAAATTACCGCACCGGACAACAGCACAAGAGCCGCGCCTCGGAAAAAAGTATCATTTGCTTGAATGACTGATCTGTCATTCCTCGCATTCCGAGTCGAATGCAACGAGGTGGCTAGCGATCTGATCGCGATTACATTGCTGTCCACCAGAACACTCATTGATTGGGATTTGGGGAGGGGATTTCTTGAATAATCTTTTAGCGCCTGCCCAATGCGTGTAGTTCGGCGAATCCAGCTGTAATGGCGATCAACTGCCTATATTTTGGGTCCGAAGATCAACGGAACGTGTGATGCAAGTTACGTGCTGTTTCGCTCGGATGTAAAGTCCAGTCTTGCCAGCAAGTATCATAAAGTGTGTATGGCTATGAATGCAATACAACAATTGCAGTTACAGGACTGTGGTTACATAAGCGCCCCATTATGTAATGGTTTCTCTTCGACCAGCAAGTCCACTGGTCAGCGTCTCCCAACTCTCGAGACCGAGTCCACGTTTCTCCCTGTAGGTATGTTTTTTTTTTGTAGCCCGTGTACCGAATGTTTGCCTAATGAATGGTTACGTTGCGATAGGTATTTTTGAACGTTGGTACGCGCGTCGAATGTCTCTTTACACCCCCGTTTTCCCTCCGTTTTACGGAACCAACAGCTCACAGAACAGTCCGTTTGAAAACAACTCGGTGGCACTTCATGGCAAGCAACAACACTATGTCAAATGTTTGCGCGACGTCCACCTGTTTCTCTCCACCCAAAACGACATGCTATCGCCCCCTTCTTGCCCGAGTTCCCCCTTGTCCGACCGCCGCGTCAAGAACGTGAAAGACACAATACACGACATACTTAAAACGGCAGACGGCGAGACGTCAGGAATGTGGACGCGCGTTAACCAAACGTTGAAGCTAGGGTGTGTACGGGGAAGGTATTGGTCCGCGTTCCAATCTAATCCTCATGCACCCGAACAAGACACGGATTGGATATTGCCAACCGAAGAGACGGAATGGATCGAGTGGGAGAAGAAGAGGGAGGAGGGTCGACGGCTCAAGGGATTGACGAATGCATCCCAACACATAGCGAGCATGGTTCCTGATTCGCAGAGCCAGAACCATGCCACCTCTGCTGGGCCAAGCCAGCCTCACAATACGACGCACAATCACCCCCCTCCGGACGTCTCCCCCGGAACCCTGCGTGCAGCCATGGAAAAGGTTAGAAAATGGCAGGCATCGATGACTTCCGAAGCGTGGCACAGTTCAGCAAGCGGTACTTCACCTGCTCTCATGAGACAGGCTGTGGCAGCGTCGGAGGGGAAGCGTGATGCCGCACGACCACAACGAAGTCACACTCTTGACTTTGCGGTCGTAAAGCCGGCTGCAAAGTCGTTTATCGGCAAAAGAAGGGGGAAGAGTTCTGCGTTGTATACCCCCATCAGGGCAGATTCAACCCCCACACTTTTGCGCAAGTCGAAGTCACCCAAACCCCCAAATGCACCTAAAGTAACGCAAGCCACGGGGCCTGCCGATGCTGATACATCGGCTCCCGAAGATCGCGCAAAAAGTGCGCCTATAAATGGCATGCCCAAGATTGTAGATGTACCAGAAACAGTGAGGCGCAGCCAAGCAGTGCAACCTTGTATTGTCTGACGCCAATTTATACAGCCGTATTTCCCGCCTTCGTTCCCAGCGCATCTTGAGACGTCGACACCGCTAGATAACGCTAAAGTTTTCAACCGCGCAAAGCCATCACCTATTCTACCCGTACAATTGTCGACGCCACCGCCGTCAACACCTGCGAATCCTCCTGAAGATCGCCAGCTCGTTTCGGCCGAAGCCCACGTTGTGGGCGTAACGTCCTCCCTTCCGTCCCAAATTGATGCTGCGCAATCAAGGAAACGATCTCGAACATCATCTCCGCCTAGGGACGGTGCTCCAAATGGCCCTCCCGTTACTCCACCGGCTAAACGGCCGCGAGCTCAAACGCAGAAAAGCCCCCCTCCCGTTCCTAATCTTTCAAATTCCCTGCTGCCAAACGAGGCATCAGACACAGCTACCTATACTCGAGATGAGGCACAAGATCCGAACCCTGGCACGGCACCGCCCCGATATCCTACGGGCACACTGGAGATGGGATTGGATGTTCCCTTGACTCCGGGAAAAAGCGATCAACTTAATGCGGGTATAGATGCCCAGAACGTTGATGAGAAAATTCCATCGCCATCGAAATCTGTCAAGTCGTACTTCTCTGCGCCGGACTCGGATTCTGTGGATTCGCCTATGAAATCTAATTTGCTGCTGGAATCGCCAGTCAGTCCCATGCTCTCGTATGCTCAGAATGCCAGTATCTTCCTCCCACAAATTACGTCTACACAAGTGAGGAAGGGATCGCCAACGCCCGGTCAGACAAGTAACGGCATATTTGGGATGGGCTATAGCTCGCAGTTTGATGTGGAAAGACACGTGGATCGTGTTAGCGAGTTGCTGGAAAAGGACGTCGATTTCGATGGGTGGTTGCGGGATGCGCGAACGGTCGAAATGAGCCAAGATTAATGGGCATGTTCCGCTATTATCTGTAACACGTGTACTCTATTTTCGAACTGAACAAAAGGCTGGGAGTGGGCCGAAGATGGCAATCTGAAGGGGGGACACGGCCTCGAGGTGGACTGGGTACGGTTTGAGTGGAGATCATGTGACCTTGTACTTGTTCGATATCAGCGCGTGTTGCAGACAGGTCGGGACAGCCACTCGCATCCTCCCCGTCGTCGCTGCCCACGATGGCCCGCAGGGACTCCCGTGCGTCCCTCAACATCAGGCAGAACGACGCCCTCACCGAATTCGAGAACTGTAAGTCGTATTTGCCCCCGTTTCACCGTGGGTTCACTGGCACTTTCAGTTAAGAAGAAATTCCTGCTCGCAAACAAGCACATCACCAAGTACGGCCCATCTTTTTTCGTCCAGAAACGCCGCTGAGCACCTCTTTTCAATCACAGGCTCAATTCCACCCTCAGCGTTCGGATTGAGGAGCTCCAGGCCGAGATATCTACCCTATATGTCGAGAATCTACGGCTTCGCGCTTCCGAGATTGCGCTCGCCGCACAACTCAAGAAGGAACAGGAGAAGTCGAAGAAAATTCTCGCGGACGCGGAAGTTGCGGTACGCCTCCATGTTGTTCTGTGGCATGCCCCGTTTCCCCGCACGCCTCACGACCCCTGCCTGCCCAGACGTCCAACCTCTCGAAACACTTCAGTCTTCTGCGCCATTCGTTCAACATCGCCCTCGACACGCCCTCGCCCACGTTGGAGCCCAAACCGCCACCCAAGGCACGTCGGCCCGCGGCGGATCCGAATGCATCTCCGCTGATACCACGGCTTTCGCGTGCTCCGAATTTTCCGGGGATCTACGAGGATGATGAGGTGGCATCGTCTCCGGAAGCGGACGAGGACGACGTCGTGCAGGTCCATTCGTCGGCGCGACGGAAGGCCAAGGAAAAGTCGTCGGTTCGCGCGACGACGATGCCACCTCAGGTAGCGTCGCCGCCGCCGCCCCTCATGCCAACGCACGTTCAGGTCAACGTGAATTTAATTGAACGCGAGTCGAAGCGAAAAGCGAGTCGGAGGCAGAGCGGGTTGCTGTCCGTGAATACGGATCTGGGCACATCGATGAGATCGGAAAGGGTTGAGGGTCTAATACCCCCGCGAGCGCCCAGCCCCGCGTTTGGTTCCCCAGAGCGTAGGAAAGCAGGCCTGGCCGAAGACGATGAGGAAAGACAGGTTGACGAACTCATCGGCTCAAGCTCAGCTCTCGCAGAGGAAGTAGATATCATGGCACGAGCAAGAAAGGAGAGAAAAGAAAAGAGGTCGAAACACGCAGAGATAGAGGTTTTTAACGAAGATGTTGACCTTGGGACGATGAGGGTGAAAGAGAGAAAGAGAAGGAGGGAGGAAGATGGTTCTGGATTGAAGGATGTCACCAATTCTCCGAGGAGTCGTACAATACTCCCGCCACTGGATACTCATGGATCTGGTGCGTGTTCGTTGCGTTCTTCTGTCATGTGGCTCACATCACTCCCTTCGGGTAAAAAGATCGAGATCGACAACGCACGCCGGAGACGGACGCCCCCACGTCCGCTGCGACCTCGGTGGCCACTTCTCGAACCTTTTTATCTACACCGGCCACGACACCCATGACTACTCCTCAGGTATCCCAGTTACCCACTCCCCGCATGTCGAGTCCCGTCCCTCTAGGCGCAACATCGGCGTCCGAATCGGAAGCACCTGCAGGCGGCCGTGAACGCCGCGTTCGTAAAAGCGTAAACTATGCAGAACCCAAGCTGAACACGTGAGTCTTGAATCTGAAATCCACGAGGCCGCAATGCCCACTGATGCACACGATGACTTTCCCAGAAAAATGCGCAAGCCGGACGCGGCACCGCTGGCACCGGTGGCCACCACGGCACCCAAGAAGCGCATCTCGGCGACGGCGGCGATTGTGAGCGAGGAAACGGACGGACGGTCGTCGTTGGACGGGCCTGGTCCGTCACGGCGGCCGGTGTCGCCTCTGCAACCACCGCCTCCACAACCGTCGACGGCGACGTCGAGCTCGTCGAACACCGGGAGTTCCTCTGTCAAGCGCAAAAAGTCGCGACCTTTTGTACCGATCGACGACGACGACGACAGCGACGGGACGCAGGCCGATGCCGAGTACGGCGACGGTGGAGCAAACGGGTGGATCAACACCGACGGTCGACGGCGGAGCGCCCAGAACGGTGCTGCGCGGGGCAGCAGCAGCCTTCGGAGGGTGCTTGAAGCTGATGATGCGCGGCGACATAGTCTCGCTGTATGACTACCTGGCTGGACATGACGCCTCCGTCGCCTTTATTCACCTCGTTTCTAGGCTTATTCTATTACTATTGACGGCATGAAATTAGGGTGCAAGCTACCATACACGCATACCAACCCCTACATGTAATTATACGTCCGTTTCTCTTTCTTCTTCCAAGCCTTGAGGCACATACCCGCCATCACTTTTTGGACTAGCACAGTGACGAATTTTTTTACGAAGTAATTACGATGATAAGTTCAAACCATATAATATTTACAGTCAAGACGACTCGACGCCCGTATGATGAGTCTGGACCCTTGCCACGAGACACCGGTGGCCCCAAAGCATATACACGTTGTAGAGAGAGGGTATGGATGACGTGAAGAACGAGGGCATGGCCGCCTCTCGGCGTTAATGAATCATATACAAATTTTGGGCTCGATCGTGATCAAAACATGGCCTGTTGCGATCGATCGATGAGACGCCTATAGCACGTGCAGGAAAATACATACCGATGCGTTTGGAGGGCTCGCGGCGCCACCAATGCTACACGCACAAAAAGTGAATTGAGCACGCGGGCCGCTGCAAGGGGAGGTAGGAGGGACGTACATGTGCAACGGCCATGACGAAAAGAAAAAGGTGTATCGTCCCGTCTCTTTGCAGATCTGCGAGAGCGTTTCGAGGTCAAAGTATTCACCTGGAAACGCAGCGTCGGGACGTTGTCAGGAGAGGGGGGTCGAACGAGTAGGGTTAACGTACCTATGGGCATGCCCCACAGTCTTTGCGAAAAAGAAAAGCAGAGGGGATTCAGCTTCCTTCCAAGGCGCGACGCGCGCCGCAGTGACTTACCCGAGCATAGTCTGTGGTTGAATGCGTCGCGTCAGTCCCGCTGCTTCGTTCCGAATCGATATCTGAAACCCACCTGATGGAGATGTGTAATGCCCTGTGGTACGGGCCAACGCTGTGCGAGGTCGGTCAGTCAATGGGGCAGGTTCTATGCCGGACATGGACATGCCTCGAGAGCAGGCTGGTCGGACGCAACCGCGGCAAAGTGGTTGTTCCTGCGAATGGCGTGAGTGCCCTTTGTCAAACGCGAGGCGACGGGCAATGGGGCGTACCACAAGAAACGCTTCATGTCCTCGCTCTGCTCCAGCCCAGCGCTGAAAAAAGCGGGGAAGATTGATCGGTCAGGCGACCACCAAACAGGGGGTGCGCACGCACAATTTTTCCGTGTCATTGCGCAGGGCTTCTTTGGCCTCGTTAGAGACGGTGTT
>JBBPUI010000368.1:0-23156 GCA_038094615.1 Heimioporus aff. retisporus
ATCTCGCTCGGCACGCGCGCTGATGATGGGCGCGATCGAGGTCGCGGAGGAGCCGCGGCAGGCAAAGTCGATCCACCCTGGACCTTTGTGCGCCCAGGGGTTGTCGTCGCGTCGTCGGCGATCGGGCGAGCCAGGCGGGTAGTGCGAGGCGGGGTGGGTGAAGGAGATCAGTTCGAGATAGGCGCCGTCCCCAAGGATCTGGAGGGGTGTCATGACGCCCAGGGCCGATCGGTTACTCGAACAAGAACGATTTGGACCTACCACGAGCGCGTTTGCTGTGAACCCTCCCGCGTGGGTTCCCCCAGCGATGACGCTGAAAAGATATTTTGAGTCATGTCACCTGGATCGGAAGATCGGGGATGCAGACTTGAACCCCAAATCTCTGAACTGCTTCGATACCTCGTCGACTGTATCGGGCGGTGTAAGATGTACGATGTGATCTAATGTTTTTGTGGATGGGGTGGACATGGTGGATGGGGTGGACATGGTAGATGTCCTTACTCGGCAGCCGTACGTACAGTACAGATATGCAACGCATGTGACCTGATGCATGTAACGTGCCCCGAGAAAAAATGTTGCAAAGCTTGGTCCATATAAATACATATAAGGAAACAAAACTTGGCTACTTTGAACAAATGTGAGCGTTTAGAAGTTCGAAAGCGTCCGAATGGATAGAAGAACGACCTCATGCGAGGTCAGCAAAGCCAACTCGTGACTGGCCCAAGTCGAAAACGGAATAGACATTCCGCATAAATGTATCACCGAGAATCCAGGTATCTAGTCATGACAAACATTAAGAGATATACAGACCGAATATTAATGCCCAGACACATACCTCCAAGACTACCCGTCGCTACGATGGCACCGATACAGCTATTGCCAGAAGCGTCGTATGAACCAAGATTGAAGGTCTCCGGGGAGATGGCAAAACTTGTTTCCGCAATCGTGATACTGACACCGGGCATTGCATCGCAAGGCACTGGAAAGGCAACATGAGGAATGCAACCATTGAAGTGAGTAGGGACTTGCTCGTGTAGAATCCGCTCCCTATGTTCGTGGCGTTGAGGGCGCTGTAAAACTCCCCAACCTCCTTCTCGTCCCCGAGAATGAATGTCGTTCCCGAGTCCACGATTGCGGATACATTTTTGTTGATCATATGGCCGTTACCATTGATAGAATCGACGTTGATTTGCCAGAAGCCCTAGAGAATACACATCAGCGTTCGATATACGGGGTATGATAGGCAGCACTAACCTGCTGTGTGACGGGCGTGTAGGTGAAAGAGCCTTTATACAGCGTCGTGTTGACGCCTCCGACACTCAACTGGGATCCAGATGAGGCCAACTTGAAAGCGAAAACAGGATCAGAAAGCTGTCCTTCCGCAATGAGCGTTTCCATCAGTGGATTTGCCACAAAGACAGAAATTTGCGGGAATGCCATGCCCATCAAACCATCTGCAGCGAGGTTTGCGATCTGAAAGCCTGAGGAGTAGTTTGTAGCCGCTCCAAATGTTTGATTGGTGGCCTATGATGTCGTCAGAGATCTTCAGGCGGACAACGGTATCGAGGAGACTCACCACGAGACCTGCGATGGAGACTGCATCTGTGTACAGCTCACCATTGACCGTGGAACCGTCGCCATACATCAAGGAAAAGTTGCGATTCAAATCGATCGCCGAGGAACTTGCATCCGGGTTATAAAGCTTATGCCCATCACACGTCGAACCACAGTTCATGCCAGGAAGGAACAGGTCCGCCGAACCAGTATCGAAATCAACTAAACGAGAGAAAGAATGAGAGATGGTGTGAGGACGTGGAACGAGTGGCTTACCCGTGTATCCTACAGCGGGCGTCCCTACGGAAATCGCGCCATACCACCTAGTGTTTCCTTGATCCATGAGTGCATCAACATCTGCGCCACGTCGAGCGAGGGTGCCACCACTCGAAGACAGGGAAGCTGGGCCATTGTTACGCTCCAGCGCAGCAAGCCCTTGCAGATACTTCCTAGTTATCACAGATGAAATGGAAACAGCGTCGCGCATATATCAAGCATTGCATACTGTTCTGCCAGCGCCACATGATTGCGAGCGGCGTCCAGGTCGACTACGCCGTCTTTCACTAGAGTCGACCTCTTTTGGAGCGGAATGTCCAGAGAACGGGAACGGTGTGGCAAAGCGTTTGTCAAGGCCGGCAAGACAAGGAAGATAACGAAAGATAGCGAATGCATGTGGAAAAGAGCGGCGAGAAAAGCGAGCAGGGCGGTCTTTGCATGCCCTTCTCGATCTTATATGCGCGCGCAGCCGTTTCATGGAAGGCAGCAACGGGGCGATTATAATTTCCAAGCCATCGCCCTGAGAAGGGTTGCCATGAGGTAAGAGCACGTCGGTCAAAGTGTCCGGTAAAGCCACGCACGAAGCTGTAAATTTAGAGCGGTTGCTACTGAAATCGCCCATGTGAGTTTCCACAGAGCAGTTGGTAGTTACCGTTACCGAACATCTTGTTAGGTCAAAACGGTTTTTGACAAAGAATCACCGCATGGGGCGCTGAAAAGCCGCAGTACGTAGACGAGTACCCACGCCGACGCTGATGAGATGGTCAGATCCATCCTCGGTGACCCAACGCGGCAGGCGTGCTGAAACAAGCTGGTGGAATCCGAACAAGGAAGACCTGGGGCGAGGGTCGGCATCTCGGCATTTCATTTCCCAGTCGTTGCGGTCTCCATTATGTACATACTGAGACTGAGTCGGGGCTGTCAAGGAACGCAGCTTTGAACGTACCTATTCCCCGCTTATCGGACCGGGGTTATAATCGGGCATTGAAAGTTTGGAGGCCAGCTTCCCGGCCGGCGTTCGGCAATGGTAAATCAGGAGGATGAGACCTCGATTCCCGGAATACCCGGGCCGTTGTCTCTCAAACAATATCCCAAACGCAAGGACATTCGCCTGCAAGACACGAGAGCGCCATGTCGTCTTCGGGTGCGCCTGTCTCCAAATCTTACCTACGCTATCGATGACGTGCGCAGACTTTTCGCTTCAATCCTTGTTCAATGTCCGCGGAAAGATAGGTACGCACGTCGTCGTGCCTTCGTGCCTCGAGCGGCCCCGTTGCTCAGAACCCGTATCCTTAGCGCTCGTGACGGGTGGCGGGACAGGCATCGGCAAGACGATCGCTTCTGCGCTCGTTCAGAACGGCGCCAAGGTCTACATCGCGGCGAGGAAGGAGGCGCAACTCAAAGAGGTCCGCAGCACGCTCGTCCGTTGCGAAATGTCGCTCATTTTTTGTGTTTCCAGGCAGCGGCAGAACTCAACGCACTCGGGCCTGGAAGCGCACACTACATCGTCGCCAACCTCAGCGTGCGTCCCTCGCGATATTAAAACTGCCATGGACCACCCTCACACGGTGCTTGCATTAGAACAAAGCCGGCGTGGACGCATTGATCTCAGCCCTCGCAGAACTCGAACCTGCCAGGGTACTCCACATCCTCGTGAACAATTCTGGGGCCACATGGGGAGCTCCTTTTGATGACGTCCCCGAAGACAGAGGTTGGGATAACATCATGGCGGTGAACGTGAAAAGCATTTTCTATCGTAAGCCACCTCAAACGAACTTTGGCTCTCCTTCGTTTTGATGTATCACGCCAAGTTACTGCGGGGTATGTTTCCACAGCGGTATCACAGGGTTTCGATTGAAATGTCCTGCACTCGAGACTGTCACCATGGCTTAGCAGGCAGGCGACCACCACAGACCCCGCGCATGTTGTCAACGTTTCGTCGGTCGCGAGTGTTACCGCAAAAGTAGAACTTATGACAAGTGCCGATGGCAACGGTACATACAGCTGTCGGTTCTCTTTTCCGTTTCCATGATCCCGCATCGACATCCCTCGACCTCGTGCAGATAACGTCAGCAAAGCTGCAGTCAACCATCTCACATCTATACTAGCGGTCAAGCTAGGTCCTCAGAAAATCATGTACGTGACATGTCACATGTTTACTTGCGTTCCTTACCACAAAGCAGGGTAAACGCAATCTGCCCCGGGTGCGTTGGATCTAGAATTTTTCCTCTTATTCTCTAGACTCGCTCATGGCACAGGATGTTTCCCACAAAAATGACCGCGTTCGCTTTCAAGTCCTTCGGTGAAGAAATGATTGCAGCCAACCAACCAAATGGTATGATCTCAGCTTGACAATTACCTACATAAATCATGCGTTCTCTAGGGAGGTTCGGATTACCATCGGATCTCGCTGGAATCGCTCTGTTTCTCTGTTCTCCCGCAAGTGCACACGTCACTGGTGCACACATTTTGATCGACGGAGGGGCCACACTCGCCGGAGGGGGTATTGCGCCCCAGTCGAAGCTGTAACCGTATCGTTACTGTATACCGGAATTTCCCGCATGTTAGGATACACCCAATTCCACACTTCGTAAACGTCAAGGTTGGAAACGCTTGTCTTTCATAATGGGAACATGTGCCAGAAATGCGTACATCGAATCACAAACAAGAAACAGGCGTAAGAGGTCCTCAGGGCGAGGCGGATTGGGCATCGTCAGTCCCTGTCATCTCGTTTCGCGCGGTTGTCGTCTTGACAGGCACCCAAGGAATGCTTCGGCTCCAGTAAGCATATCTTGATTGTTCGATTATGCCGCGATACAGGTCCTCGCTAAAACCGACGCAATGTAGACCGATGCAGGCTACGCGCAAAGCCCCTGCAGCGTAGAGCTGAGACGTTTCGTAGTGGTTCTGAGGCGACACGTTCTTCCGGCCAGCCAGAGTTTCCTTGATGATCGTTTGAGTCGTCTACGAGGGCGAGTGTCCAGGAGGCAAGATACCGGAAAACTTGACATGTTACCTCGGTCGAAAGAGCTTCCCACTCTTGAACGGTTAGGTCTTCCATCCGAAAAGCTTTGTAGGTACCAGCGTAATACCATTTTCCGTCTTTGTTGTAGAAGCACTCTGAGAGGATTGGTCAGACAGATGCCCCAATCAGGTGTCAGCTCACCCGTCTGCTTGCTCATTTGGCCGATTACATCAACGGTGGACCAACGATGGGCAGTCGTGACGCGAGGATTCGTGCTGCATTTAAAGACTGGGGTGAGAAAATAACCGTGTTCCTCCCTGTCAGAGCACCAGTATGTCGTCGGCTGAGAGAGCACTCTGTAGTTTCTAAGTCTGGGGAAATCGATGCCGAAAAACGATTTCACACATCGAGATAGGAAGGGAGTAACGTAAAGAGAGAAGGCTCACAATTCCTTGAGAGACTTGAAGATCGTTAGTGCCGCAAGCGAAAGTCGAAAAAGACCTACCCCAGAAGCATTTCCCAGAAATTCATGCAGCGTATGCGGAGGATGGATCATGATTGGCTGCAAGGCATCGTCCGGGATACCTGACGGTAGCGGAAGGGTGGCCAATATTGCCTGTCGGATAGCGATCGTCCGTTCGGCAGGTACCGCATCCTCGGAAGTGGGAAACGAAATCTACGGTGGAGTCATTTCCGCAGTAGATAGCTCATATATGCGCTTACGTGACTCTCCGCATCCTCCGATGGTGTTAGAGGGGAGGACACGCACGACTCCCCGACCAACACGGAGCTGTTGATGTAGACCTGCCTACAGTAAGCCGAGTTACTTTGGAGGCTATCTCCGAGTTTGTCAGGCGTGCATGGTGGTTCACTCAGTCTTCCTTTAGGCGGATCCGAACTTCCCTGTGATGTGGCCGTGCGTGCGCAAGATGAGTAGCGGAGAGAGAAAGTACCACCCACCTGGATCGCGTCCAGCCCTTCAAAAGCTTTATCCTGATCCAAAAATGGCGTTCCAGGATGTTTCAAGTTCGTTTCAAAACTACTCGAGTTGGTGCTCGCCGGGGTGGACGCTCGTCTGAACACTTCCAGCTCTTGCTCCAATCGTATGATCCTCTCCGCCTTTTGCCGCACGGAGACATATGCGTCTTCAAGGTGGGCCACAACGTTGTCTCGCGCGGCTAGCGCCTCTTCGACGCGCAACCTTTCCATCTGAACGGCGAGCAGCACGTCCGCCATGTTGACGGCGGGGCCCTGATCCTGTCCGTCGTTCGATGGGGATGGGAGAAATCAGAAGTCGCGTCATATGGAAGGTAATATGGCGGCGGGCATAAAACGTTACCATAGGGGCGGACTGATCAGATCACGGCCTGTTGACCCGGCGGGCGGGATGATTCTTCGAAATTGATTCCAAGAACGTCCAACCGAGCGAAATAGATAAGGCTTGGATCGGAGAATTAATGGTTTCCGTTTCCGATTCATGCCGATTCCGGCACGCTGATGCCATGCGGCGTGTCACTGGCCCGGGAGAAGTGCCGTTGGCAGTGGGGTGTAACAAAGTTAGAATGACTTATACCACGATCCATACCCGCCTAGAGAGCATCATGATCAAACGAATTCATCTTCCCGGCCCTGCGACCCAAGAGGAAAATATCTGGAAGACGTGCATGTACTAACCTGTCAGATATACAAGTACACTTACGCTTTCATGATGAAGAAAAAGAAACGTTTCTGAATCGGTAAAAAGATGATACCAGGGGAGTAGTCAATCACTGCATCACACACCGCTAGCGCCACCATGATGCTCCCTTGCTTCCATCTCTATTTCTTCTCCCTGATCCTCTGCCTCATCCGACCCAGCGTCTCCAAACATCATCATGCTCACAGTGCCACCATCGGGAGAGCCAGATACAGACCCAAGACCGAACGCGGTATCGATATCACGTCCAAGTCCTCGTCGCGCATCGAGTGCGTGCAATTCCCGCAAGTTCAAGAAAAATCGTGGGACGAGCGTATAGGAAGCTATGCCTTGGGCGATCGCTATCGGCACGATCCGCCATCCAATAAACGGCATATAACCATAATCACCCAGTATGTTCAGAACCGAATACAGTAGAACGCTGTTTGTAACAACTCATCGTTATCCAGGGTCTGGAGTGGAGCAACGAAAAGAATGCAAACATACGTGAGAAAGTAGACCAAACCCTCCCTTAGCAAGAGATTGATGTAGCGGTTCAGATGAAAACGGCGTGTGACTTTGTACATTTGGAATAACTCCTTGGTGAATTGAACAATGACCAGCAGACAAATCACGGTACTCAGTGCCGTCTGAGTATAATATGTCAAGAGGGGTAAAATGGTTGGATCGTTGTATAGCTCTATGCAGGATGCAAAATCGAGCACCTGAAAGTAGGTTCCTATATGATGGCGCGCATCTCGTTATACAGCGATTATGACAATGATTCAAGGCATTTCACGGTACCTGTAGTAACATTTGGGATGCTGATCCAAATGCAAAGAACCAGCCATGGTATCATTACGGAGGCGAACAAAATGAGGAGGATGCCAAGAAGGAGCCTCGATCGCTGGTACAATGCCCACGCACGGAGAATCATTGTCACTTTCCACGTGAATCGTGACTAGCTTTGCAAGAAATGAAGTGAATCTCACATTCTGCGGCACAAATGAAAATCCCTAGTGCCCATTCTTCTACAATACCAAAAATTACACCTAGGGATCTTGAACAGAGCGTAAATATGAACCGCCAAACGATGTACTCACATCTATATAACAATGATATAAGATGAGTCAACAAATGACTTCAAAGACGCACGTCTACAAGAATGAACTCGTGAGGATAGTCATTTTATGCCCGGTTGCATGACGGTACCTTTTCGGGATTGGAGAGGAACGAGTTCCCCACTACGAACGGACTTATCAGGGCAGAATACCAAAAGTTCAACGTTGTTGACGTACTAAAACCATCTAATCTGGGGCACACATGAATCACATCATATGGATCACGATAGAATCAAACATACGCGACATAACAGAGCCCGGAATATCGAACCTGAAAACAAACAAGTAGTAAAATTCACAATTGTACGGAAGAAAGGGAAGAAACACACGAGAACGAAGAGAGTGGATACTAGTGTCCAGCGCTTGTTCTGTGGCTGGATTAGAATACAGACTCGGAATGTTTACAAAGAGATGCACACTCACCCAAATATATTCTATCTGAAAGATTGTTGGTCTGTGATGGGTTTGGGTTTCAAGTCAGACAACACACCTCATCTGCGAACGTGAGCACTGACAATAATGCAACGTCAAACCTGGAAGAACGCAATGAAGTTTCACGCACCATAATCATATCCAACGGCTGCATAAATCATAACTGTAAAGGAGAGTTGCGTCGGTCGGCAGGTAGTGACAAATCGTAGGCCATACCAGACACATAGTTATTCAATAGAATGCTCGAGAAGTCCTGCAAGACAGAAGACATGGACCGGTGAAAGAGGTGGACGAAGACCAACGATATTCCATAGAAGCTATCGTAAGGATTGGATCGATAACCCAATGGGGGCGAAAAATCAAGAAAGCGGTAGCTATACCCGTCATCATGAGATGACTGATGGCCTGTCAACAACTGGCTTCCATGCCCGAAATACCACCACGTCACGAAGTCACCCTAAACCATAAGATACTTGTTGCCTACTTGGCCATTACTCGCGACGAACCTTCCATACGATTCTGTGAGTTAATCACCAGTGGGAACTCCATTGCATTGAAAGCAACGGCCCCGTATTTGGGGAACGGCGCCCAAATGTGGCGCAACCCGCCCGGCTTTCTGTCAGTTCTTATTAGTGACGTGGCCAACGAAAAAGAAAGGAACCACTGTTGCATAGCCATTACAGCCAGGAGTCCATGACTCCACGAGGTGCGGCATTTAACTGGCCTTGTATGGCTGTTGTCACCCTCTGTGAGTATTTCAAGTTAGCCACCATGTTCGAAGGCCACATAGTTATTGGTAGTGTTTTTTTTGGCTTGTAGACACATGTCTGACCCAACTTAACGCCATATTCCAATTTCAAATCCAGCAACCTGTTACGTAAAGTGAACCTTACGCCAATGTCATGTGAGCAGCCTAAACTAGGCGCCCGTGCATCATATTTCGTGGATACTTCCACGAATAGAAACACTTTTCGGGCGTCTTCAACTACTATAGACATACACGACGGAGGGAAAAGTCACATCCCTGGCCAAACGTGGGAAGCCAGGGAGCCAGTACTGACTCAGACGCACGGCCGGGTCGCAATGCACCTGCTCAGGTTAGTCCATATCATAATCGACGCCGTCATCGACAGTCAACCGCAACCATCGACATGGCCCTCAGGCTCGTATTCAGTACCACAGACCACTTGAACACGGACATCTCTGACGAGCGGGGTTTTATCTATTACACTATCTCCACGCCCACGGCGTGGAAGAAAGTGACTACGATCACCAAGTATCGCTGGAGCGACCAGAGTCATGTACCGGAGACGATTGGCGTCATCGAGTGGCATATATTGGAAGAGACGGTGTTTCGGTTCAATGGAGAGGTGGTGGATGCAAGCGTAATGCTTGAAGAGCGTGCGTGGTCCACGTATGTTGACTCCCGGTGACACACTAGCGATTGCGCCATGCTGACGGATACGTGACTTGCCCAGTAGTCGATGTTTCGTCGGTCCCGACCACCAGAAATATAAGTGGAAGCTTGCGTCGACGCATTGTTGGGTAACGTTCGCGTCATGATTCGATGATGGGCCGCTGAATGATATTTGTGAACAGATGAAGTCTGCCGAATTGGACGATGAACTCGTCCGTTATCATAAGGAAAATCTTGGGATTGTCAAGCCACTTCATCCACCCTATCTCGACGTTTCTCCCAAGGTAGCTCCAATGTTGGATCACATTATCCTTACATTTGCCTATGTCGAGTCCTTGCGGATCAGGGAGTCGCGCAGCTTGTGAATAGACTAATTATCTATACCACCCCACCCAAGAGTACTTCAGATTTCCCAAATCGACCCGTACGGAATAAATATACCAAACCTAATGAGCCTGCCTAGTTGTTCTAGCATGAGCATGTACCTCTACAGTATTAATGGTAACATGGCCTGGACTGTTGTTGACCTCGGATATCCTTCGGCGATCCCACGGAGACTGCGTCTGAGGGCCGGTGATGCCATCAGGACGGGATATGTTGTAGTGCACCCCAACTCGACCAACAATCATAGACGCCAGTAACGCCCCAAATTTCAGCGCTTCCTGTACCGTCGGCTGCTGTACATCCGTCGCACGGCTCGGGACGGCATATTGAATGGAGCCCAGTGGCCAATTCGAACTGGTAGCTTGGTGCTGCGGACGCACGATGGGGGTAAAACGGCCGGCAACGTCATCCATAATAGCTGAAACGCTTCTCCCATCTGTCCCAAAAGCTGCACTGTACTGCCGATCCCGTGGATTGTCACGAAAGTCCAGCATCAACCAACGCAAGGCCCTGGTTTCATCGTCCTCGCAGTCCACCACCATCGTAGCGACGATGCGCCAGAGCGCCTCATATGCCGGAAGGATGCTGTGCAGGGTAGAGGTGTCAAATCGCCTCCGCGGAACCCATTCGTACAGGATCCTCTGAGCACCAGCAGAAAGCGTGCTGTGCCCTCCCATGTCGCTGTAGAACTCCCAAATGCCCTCCGTAACCTGCCGGACCTTGTCCAGCACGAGAGGACCGGGGTCCACGTCGAGGAATGCCACCACAAACACACGGAATGTGACGCAGCGGACGAAGACGGCGAGATCGATGTCGATGCGTGGGTAGAGGTACTTTTCAAGTGCCGCCTCCGATTCCGAAATGAGGATCCTCCATCGCGACGCACTGTAATCGTCGGGTGAGAGGTCGTTCTTCTCTCCAATGCGGTGCAAAATACCTGTCACTCGGACCTCGTTGACGGTTCTGCTGATTTTCCATGGTTGGGGATGACCGTACGGGAGGGTCGGCTGTACGATGATAATCAGGAAACGCATATCCGAGTTAGCTCTAAACGTACGAGAACGTTTCGAAGGAATAATTGATCCCTCTAGATCTATATCGTAGGGCCGCTTAGGCTTGGAACGAAATAGTTGCAGGATGGAGTTCCCGACTTTCGCGGCTTTACGAGGATGCTGTTCTCGGTAAACTTGATCATCCTCTGATAGCTTACGTTCTTCGCCCTTGCGCTTTTGAGTCAACGCACCGAGACGCCGAGCGCTAAGAAAGGGTTCGACGTCCTGGAGTAGCCAGGGCGGGGGGGAATGATCTAACAACTGTCTCACGGAGAGGATTATGTCCCCCAAAGTAGGTCGCGCCTCAATCTGCGACCAGCATGTTTGAATAAAATCCCAGTGCGAATCAAGCAACATCTCAGACGCTGGTCGCCCAGGGGTGTGTCCCTTTGTCAATCGTAAAACGACATGGGCATCTTGTAGGACTTCGGACCAGGGTTGTTTGCCAGACAATACCTGCAAGCAGTGTCAAAATAAGGAACGACACGAATGTAGGCGTGGGATGGGCTTTCCTGGAGAGCGACACAGCCGAAGGAGTAGACATCACTCTTGGTTGTTCGGTTGAACGTCTCTTCTGATTCGAGTTGTTCTGGAGCAATCCAACGCAAGGCACCTGGTCGCGCAGTAGACCGCTGGAGGTAGCTCAATACTTCTGGAATATTACCTAGCAAGGACGCGTATCCAAAATCTGTCAAGCGTGCGGTACAGTTTTCATCGACAAGGACATTATTCTGCCACCCAACTCAATGATGATTGTACAAAAAAATCCTACAATGACGTACGCAGTTCAGGTCACCATGGATGATGGGGAAGGAATGCACTGTTATGTCTCATTACTAGGGGACTTGATAAAAGGTAAGATGAAAACTTGCGGTATTGCAGCCCGTTAGCAATATCTAACAGCTGTTACGCAGCGTAAGAAGACACAGAAGGAAGCGACTTCAGGGGTAGAGTGACGCACAAACCGAAGTCGGTGACCGATTTCTAAATTAGCGCTATACTTTTCCAGGAAGTGGTGGAGGGACTCGTTGGGCATCCATAACGAGACCAACGACATTGCACCACGCATTCCAAACCCGTGTGCGACACCTAGGAATGGAACGACATTGTCGTGGTGGAGTCTCTTCCAAATTCCGAGCTCTCGACGGAGCATCTGCAAGGCGGTCTTCAGGACGGTTCCCTGATCTGAATGAGATCGATCACCTTGGAACGTCTGGCATTCCCATCCCCATCCTCATCACATGCAAACTTGAACCGAAGTGCTTTAACTGCAACCTAAAAGAATGAAATGTATATCACCACACCATTTCAAAAGTATCCACGATGATCAAACCTGTTTGTGTGAGCCGTCTACTTGGCACCAACACTTATATACATCACCAAAGCCTCCCCCGGCGATATACTGGTCGTCTTTGTCGAAAAGGTAAGGGGTGAGGTCAGGTGGAGGGGAGACACTAAGTTTCATGAGCCGATGGTGATTGCCGTCCCGACCTTGTGTGATGCTTGACATGACCGTGGCGGCTCCGGGGCAACTGGCCTAAGTAGAGCCTAGTCAGTCAAAAAGAAATGTGACAAAAAAATCAGAGAGGAAGGATTACGCCCCCGTTATATGATGCTCACTCCACGCCGTGAAGGTGATGCAGCCACAAGCCTCGAAGCCATGCTGCTAGTGCGTGGTCCGTACTTATCCCGTTGAAATGGTAGCTGTGTTAATGAATACGTGCATGCATGATGCCTCGAGCTGAGTTCATTGTCATAATACTGGCGCTATTGAAATGCGGCGGCTGCGTGCTCAGCTGCACAGGTGCCCTATGCCCACAAAAATGACACAACGCAACAGGCAGTTTCCGACTTCATGGGCCGACTCACCAAACAACTTGGCTGGTGCGGACATCATGTAGGTGTTAGCGGCGAGCGTAACAGTACATAAACACGTACAGAACTGGCAGTGTGCAAACGAAAAGTCCCACGTTCTGCACCGCCACAACCTTCTCGCTTCCCTATCGTTGCAGCCCACGAAGGCCTCAACCGCGTCGTTCGGCAATTCACCACTGCCCGGTCACGCTAGCTCCAGTTTTTCTGCATCGTCCTCTTCCTCTCCCTCCTTCACTCCCCTCGTGCCTTCCTCCCGCCTCAACCACGCATTCAATATCGCCACCACCCTTACGTCCCTCACCCGACAAAACTCTGCAAATTCATACGGCCCCGATTCGAGCGACTGCCACGTCTCCTTCGCCCGCACGTTCAGGTCGCTGCGGATCGCCACGTCCGCATACCGACCCCTGGGATCTCGCGTGTCGCAAAGGGATGTGCCTAGGGAATGTCAGTAGGAAAGAGGTTCGATTTATGATAGGCGTGGTGTGGGTGGCTGGTCGAGGCGAAGAGGAGGGCGGTGTTGGCGCCGATGAGAGTGGGGATGGACGCGACGGCGTCGGTAGATTAGACGCGCCTCCGTTTTCGAGCCGCGTTGGCGCGCTCGCCGCGACACAGCACCACAGCCGCTTCGTGAGCCCGTCGCAAAATGCCGCGGTCGGACCCGTTTGTGGGTGCTCGAGATACGGCACGATCGACGCCGCAGCGGGAAACATGTAGCCTAGGCTCGGTCGATCAGGTTACACGATCCGAGCGTACAACGAGGATGCACCGGTGAAGATCATCTCGGGGGATCATACCAACCGTGGCAGCCTGGGTGGGTGCGAGGCCGAGTTCTCTCAGCGATTCTTCCGCCTTCTCGACGACCTCGTTGGCCGCCCATCATTCGCAACAGAAAAGGAGGGACAACAGTGCGGCTGCACTCTGTTCAAAAGCAACAGGACATATTGGAAGCAAAGAATCTTACTTTCAAAGTGGGGTCGAACATGATTTTCCTCCAGACGAGAAACGTGGGTTCGGTGCAGATCTCTGCCTCGGGACCGTTGTGATTTCGGTCTACCCATACATATCAACACATCCTATGTCATTCACGGTAGTGAATCCTATAGATTGATAGCCGCACTATACTGCTCGATAGCCCTCTCCGGATCCTCCCAAAAAATAAAGTGGTTTCCGTCTGCGTAGTTGATTATCTTGATGTCCCTCGCCTTTTCCGCGCCGGCTCCGTAGAACAACTCTGGGTTCTCCACGTGCTTTTGCAACGTCCACAAAGTCCATACCAATATACCTGGGCTCGTCCCACTGCTCAGGTATCGCACCCGCACATCGGGGAACGCCTCAGCGCGGGCCTTGTCGAACAACGCACGTTTGGCGAGTGGCGGAAACGAATCCAAGTTGCCAAAGCGAAGTCTTCCATCACAGCCGGCGAGTGTAAATGCCTCGAAATGCATGTAATCCGCCCGTTGCTCATGAGAGAGCTCGTTGAGCGAATGCGGAATGTCAGCAGGATGATTAAACTCGAGATCGTCCGCGTTTCCAGAAGTGATGCTCTTGTGTGTGTAGTGTCCGGTCACCCAGTGGAAAAAGGCATCAAAGCGCTGGTGGTCATCCATGTATGCCCATAGACTGGGGTCGTATTGGTCCGGGATAGGCATACCGAAAAGGGGTGTGCTCGCATCTGGGAAGGTAGTAACAAGTGGACGGGGTAAGGGCGAACGACGACCTTACCATGAGTCAAGATTGTGTGGAGGTATTTCCGAAGCGTGAGCTGGTCGTCTTTGGGCAATTCATCGACATATGCCAAGCAGGCGGCTACATGTATCGATGCAAGAGACCAGCCAACGAGGACGATTCCACCGGTAGGGCTGCTTGGATCTGCATACGGAATCCCTTGCTCTGTTGCAAACTTGACGAGGAACGTTGCAATTTCAACTCCCAGGGCACGAAAAAGGGGTCCGGCATCAAACTTCTGACCAAGACCCCCAATCGCATTTAGCTCGTCCTCGCGAAAGCCGCTCGAAGGCGGGTAGCCGTGTCTGTTGACGCTGACAATGCGGAGATTGTGGGTGTGAGCAAGAGGAAGGAGTTTCTCAAAGACCGCTGGAGGAGGGCAGTGAGCGATGCATGATGGTCCAAAGTCGGAGCCGATCGGGAGAAACGGACCTCCATTGAAACCAAGCCCATGGAGTATCACCCATGTCGTATAGTTGGTGGATGCAGGCGGGGCTCCGCTGTCCAAGTAAGCGTAGTCATAATCGAAGACTTTGATGGACTTGAATGCTGCGAGCGATACCATGTCGCGTTTGGTGTATTACTCAAGGGTCATCAGGATGAATCAGGGAAATCCACATGTGGCCCCCAGTAAGGTAGTCCGGGCACCAGACTTCTAGTAAGGGTGTCGGATCAAAAAGTCAGCAGCTTTGAGTCAGAACCGTCCGAGCCCGAGTCCGCATCACCGTCACCGCCATCGAGGCATCATCGTGGTAAAGTACAAAGTTGGATTTGAGGGCTTGTCGTAGTGTTTGCTTGTAATTTGGTGCACTGCAAACTTGTTCACGAGTCAACACCTCGCCACAATTTACAAAGTTCAATTGTCATATTCTTTTGGTCGCCTTCCAATACGCTGAGCTTTCAAAGCTGCAACTTGACGCTTACGACAAGGTCAGCTGACGGTGTTGCCCTCCGAGTCCGTACGTTACTAATGTTTACCAAGTACTACGCTCAAGTAGCAGCCTTTATGGAGATAATTGTGCTTCAATGCTTGTCAGCCGTCATAGTCCGACATGACTCAAACCACAACCATGCCAACCCCCATCAACATTGGCTTCGTGGGCCTCGGCGCAGGAGGGTGGGGCAGAGTCCTCGAGCCCGCTATTCGCAGCCTCGGGGACACTTACCGCATCGTGGCCGTATCAACCACAAACGAAGCATCTGCTAAAGCGTCCGCGCAGCGCATCACCGAGCTGACCGCGCACCCAGTCAAAGCGTACCATGGCGATACGAGTCAGATTGCCAACGATCCCGACGTGGATTTCGTCGTGGTCGCTGTCAAGGCGCCCTATCACAGGGATGCAGTCTTGCCGGTCATTCAGGCCAAAAAGCCTTTCTTCGTCGAGTGGCCTGCAGGGAGAAACATCCAGGAGACTCGGGAGCTCGCTGACGCAGCGCGTCAGAATGGTACCCGAAGTATCGTAGGCCTGCAAGCCAGACAATCGTCTGTTTTGAACAAGGTTTGCCCGTTCAATGTGCTTCTGTGTGATCCTCGCTCATCGGGCACATGTAGGCCAAGGAACTGATCGCATCCGGAAGGATAGGAAAAGTATTATCTTGTAGCGTCGTGCGTACACCTTTCGCAAACGCAGAGGTCCTGACTGACACCGATTGGCAGATCGCGGGTTCAAATCAGGAACTAATGTTCTTCGGGCCAGTCGTGAAGCAATCCACTGTTTATACGACGGACAGCTCCACGGGTATGTCTTTTCACAAGCGTGATTGAACGAGACACGACTGATATCACATACCAGGTGGTTCAATGCTAGACATTGGCATCGGCCACCACCTCGACGCCTTACTTCATGTGCTCGGAAGCGGACTCAATTCCATTTCCGCTACCACCTCCATCCAGTACCCTACTGTCACTGTGGTGCACGATGATGGTACGCCGACAAACGAGACCATTTCCTCCAACGCTCCGGACCATATCGCATTTCATGGTACCTTGGACAATGGGGCCCTCCTTAGCGTGTCCTTCCGCGGCGGGTACAAGTCCACCCCCGGACGCCATCAGCTCCTCTGGGTCATCGACGGCGAAGCCGGGTCAATCCGCGTGCAGAACACGGAACAGGGGGGTACTTTTGTGAATATTCGTCCACCCAAGCTGTATCTCAATGACGGGGAGATCGTCGTCGACACAAGCGACTATATGTCGCGCAACCTCGCGGCGCAGTTTGCCGAATTTGCAAAGGGAGAGGAAGGGAAGTATGCCACGTTGGACGATGCGGTGAAGGTCCGTGAGCTATTGGACGCGATTGCCAAGAGTGGGCAGAACAAGGTTGATCGATGATCTTTGAAAGTCCAGCGTTCCATCAGAATCGTAAATAAAGATAAAGCTTCGATTTCCGAACCATGTTCTTGCATCAATAACAGGACCAGAATTGCGTTTGATGTAACTACCCAAAGGAGTGTCCACAAAGTTTGGTCAGTCGAGATTTGTCCTCTCAAGCGAGAGATCCGCAAGGAACGCTCGGCAGGAGTCCGCTTTTCGGGCTCCGACGTCGCGCAATCTGGACGGAGTTCCGAGCGCCTCTTCCGTCCACCGCGCGACGTCGGACACTTCGTGTGGGCAGCTCTCAGCTTCATTTGATGCTCGAACTTTCGACCCTAAATCATCTATATAAGGCGTTAATCCTGATGAGTCACATCTTTACTCCTATAGGTGCGTGACCACCACACCGCGAGAAACTTGGGACGGCCATACATAATTCAAATCTCCTCCCGCGAGAGTCGGAGAGAGTCCGCCCTTTGAAACATCGTGGTAATGGTAGCGACGATCGATAAGATATCGCTATCAGCGGTACCTCCATCCGTCGAGCGGTCAAACAGCGTAATATCGTTGGGGATACCCTTTAGCACGGTTCCTGAGCCTGAGCGCCGATCGGCTCGCTTGCGCTCGGATGGATGGATGGAGTTGCCGAGGGGACTGTTTATTGACAGATCCTGTCTTCAACCCACATGCATGCCGTAAGATATGGTGGCGACAGAGTTTGCTCCCCCCCAATCATCGGTTTCGTAGTCAGATATTAATACGCGCCGCGGCAGCGCACCGCGATCGGATGGTACCTGTGCTGTCGCGCGAGGCACAGCCAAAGAGGGTGTTGATAAGGCGCGCCAACTTAATTACGGCTGCTAAGCTCGTGTCTGTTGCGGAACAATGTTGCACCGTGCTTCGAGACCGGAGTGATGGGCGAGGCTTCTACTGGCACCTTGGACCAGTCCCGCAAAACGTCCGACGTTGCCCCCATCTCTGTCGGATCATTGGTGGCGGTGGCTAAAGGCACAGACGGCAACACGCTCGGACTGCCCTGCTCACGATCCTTGCTTACAAGCATCCAGATGCGAAACCAAGCCATGTTTTATGTTTGCAAAGTAGTGCGATCATTAGATATTCCATGCTCCAAACTCTACAGTACTCTGCTGGTACATTCTACTGTGCAGATGCGATTAGTGTTAAATAAGGATGTTTAGGTTCCTTCTAAAAGAAGAGACGGTTCCGCCCCGATGACCCAAGCCCCCAGTATCGTGGGAGTGGGAGATATTATTATTTGTTAGACCTCGCGAGGTCACATCACCAACTCAATACCTGACGATGCGCGTTCAGCGGCAGGGCGTGCGCGGCCATCAACCACACCTTTATTCACATCCAGTCAGCATGAAACACGTGACTTAAGAAGCGCAGAAAACGCACGTTATACAGGAAGTACGACTTCTCGTCGTTTTTGGCATCTCTGAACCTGAAATACTGGCTCCCGACGAACGCACCCATGGTGAGGAAGATGCTGGCGCTCAGTGGGCCCAATCCCCACAATGCAGAGAGAGCGATCGACCACAATGGGAGTGCTGCCGAAATGTAATAACGCGAACCCTCCGGGGCGACGATAGGCAACGTCCGGCGGCCCATTAGTTTGTCTCCTTCGATGTCCATAAAGTCTTGTGCGTGAATAGTGGTCATGATCAAGATGCCACTAATAACCACAGCGATGAACGACGTGTGATCAATGTAGTTCTTCGAAGCTACATGGCAATGTTTATCGTGAGCAACATGAACGACGCCAGGGCGCAGAAGTGGAAACTTACACATGATCATGATGGTACCGGACTCGAACACGACGTAGGCACCCACGTTCAATAGGTTCTTCAAGATAGGACGGCCGCTGTAGCCAATGTCGTCGTGGATGACCACCATCACCGTCATCGTGATGCTTGCAATGAGCAAAGCAGAGCCGTGCCAGGCTGAAAGGCAGAGGCACACGATAAAGAGACACCAACGGAGTCGCTGCGCCCCTTGTTGGGTAATCCTTCCCGATGGTAGAGGCCTCCATGGCTTGTTGAGCTTATCCTCCTCCACGGCATTCCTTTGATTGGATGTATTTGCTTGCAACAGATGGATCCAGAGCCAAAAGACGGCGCCGAAGAGTTGCGATAGTTTGTTAGGGGGAGATACCGCAAGAGCTGCAAGAGTCTAGTTTCGAGAAGGAAACTGGTCAATACCATGACAGCTCATAACATGGCCTGGGCACTCACTACCGGAAGAATGATAGTTTTCATATCAGATCTGGTAAAGAGAAAGAAGGTTATAGGCCAGAAAAAAAGCTTGTCGAGTACTTTGTACAAAGTCATGATGATGGACGCGGTTTTTTGGAGATGGATCACCAAGTTGTATAGAGGTATCGTTATATATCCTGGACTTGGAATCCATACGCGGTGAACACAGACACCGAACATAGATCAGTGCCGATCCTAGCGGCTTAGTGAGACATGGTTATTTGTCACCGCATTCCTGGGAACCGTGCGAGCGCGGGTAGGATCAGCTCTAATCTTCGTCCCACCATCTGAAACACGCACTGATGGCATAAAAGTTGCCTGGAGGCAAGTTTCCATCGGAACCCAAATGAAGGAGTGTGGATTCAATTTAGCAAGGAAGCCACAACATTCCGTGGGCAACGGAACCTGTAGAAATAAAATCATAAGTATTTTGTGTCAATGAACCAAATCCCCGTCCCGAAACCCACAGGAATGTTGTTAACTGCGTGAACATGCAATGCTAACTCTAAAACTGCATACCAAAACTGCTGGGTGGAGGTGCAAACCCAAAATGATGGAATGTCGAAGGAACACTGCGTTGGCGGTGCGAAATGTTGGGCCATATGCCTAATTTCAGAAATGGAGCGCAGACACCGCGAAGGTAGCTCTCTATTCAATTCCGAGTCCGGTAGAGGTTGGAACACCGGGTGTTGATGTGACAAAGTACGCTGTACGTGATCGTTAGACCAAGGAGGTGCCGCGGTGGAGCCATTGGATGTCTCCTTGACAATGATCGAATGTGGATGCGATACCCTGTGTAATAGGCCACCCAAAGAGCATAGCAGATATGACATATGAGGGTTGTTTTTAAATAGTACGCGGCCGATCTGGTCTTTTGGGGATCAATTGGCGCCCGAACGACCGAGCGTCGAGTTCGTCAAGAACCCTGGTATAGTAGGACTGCGATGGATATTCAATCGCTCCGGGACCTAGAAAAGTTGAGCGTTGGTCCGTCGATGACGGATCACTGTATATGCCCAAACTAGAGCCCTGAGCCTGTGCGCCACTTGAACTCATGAGGATGGCGTGAGGAGGTACGTTGAAGTGGTCCCAATTTGTTTCCCCTCAGCTTATGCTTTCAACCTCCGCACCCTTTATTTGTAACTCCGCGGTTAGATAATTCCAGATTCGGAATTGACGTATAAAAAGTACTCGGCGCAAGTCTCGCCGGTCCGCTAGTCCGTGTAGCGGACAAGACATAAGATATTCACAGTCATGTTTTGTCCGCTCCATGGACCATAGGGATACTTGCACTATTCCCGGGTTTTATGTGTCCGGGCCAAAATCGAACATTAAACAAAGTTGTCACATGTGCGTACACAAGGATTCAAACACTTTTCGATGACATCAGGAAAATGACACAGCGCTTACATAACCTTATTTGTACTTTCCAAACTTTTGGCATCATAGCCGACAACGTCACTTCCCAAAAAAAGTACTTAAAGAACCCAAGGACTGAAAAGTGCGGACTCAGCATATTCTGCATTGAGCAAGCACATCTCAATTTAACAAGTACACTACAAGTGTAAGTAACAAAGGCAAGCATTACATTATAAGCGTTTGATGGTCATTGAAATGGTCTGCGGCTGCCAATCTTGACCACGGAGTGTCCGACCATCACGCTGGAAAGTCTGATGAGAGAGAAGGTAGGGGAGGCGCAAGGAAAGGCATCGACACAACGACACCATGTATCGAAACGCGGACGTCGGCACTACGCGACCAACATCGGAAAACCCTACGGATGAAGCAGGCGACGTCGCGCATCACCTGCATGCAGCCGTAGAGCCCCCCGACGCACTACCCAGCGCGGATGTGGGTGAACGGGCCAATCTCGCAAGTGCAACACCGAAGGTCGAGCGACCCACAGTGGCACTCGACGAAACCAATCAGCGCACATCAAAAATTGTCAACGACGCACCTAAGGACCCGAATCCACCGCCAGAACCGCCTGACGAAACCGCACGTCCGCCAAATGTGTCCCCGAGCTTTGAGCTTGAGAGGGGGACGTGAGTGCCTGCAAGCAGTGAAGCCGTCGGCACCGCACTTGAAGTAGACACGACGAAAAGGTTAGGGCAGCGAGGGGAAGCCGAAATGAAGCCGAGCGTACCAGTGAGGCGACCGCACAGCTCTCAGGGCTTCGAGCTCGAGGGAGGGAGGCAGATGCGAGTGACCCCCAAAGTTCTGGGCGCCGCTCACAAAGCGAGCATGTCGAGAGGAACGGGAGACGGCCAGGCTGCTAGAAAGCGACAGAAGAGGTCGTGGAAAGCGCAGGAATGCGTCAGCCAAAGGCAAGAACGACCGGTCAATGAAGCCTCACCATATGGGAACCGAGTTCGACTGGATCGCAAAGGGTCGTGAGTCGGACGTGTCGAAGGAGTCGGGAGGTGATGGGGACAGTCGAGAAGTGCTGGAGAAATCGCTGGCGACAGCAGAACGTGTCAGGCAGCGAGTGGAGGACCAGGAGCAGGAGAACTCACCAAGCACGACCCCACACGAGCTGCACAAGCCAGACAACGATAGGGCCGCGCGACGCGCCGTCGATTACCGTCATAGAGCCCGTAGAGAACGTCCACAACAGGCGCGAAGCACATCCGAACACATGGAGTCGAGGTCCGGGCCCACCGGGCTGCCCAGAGGTCGAAGTCGGAAATGATGACGAGAGAGGCGATCGGAACGGTAGAAACGGTGTGGATAGCGCCGTGTGGAGGTGGAACGGATGCCGCATTGATGGCGAAGGGACCGACCGACGATATGAGTCGAAACGACTCGAAGCGACCGCGCTAGCTGATAAGCGCACAGGTCAGTATGGTCACCACACGCACACAACTAGGCACGTACCTCCGCCACCGGATGACATCTACAGAGTCCCAGCAGGCCCCCTACAGCAATAGATACGAGCGCAGCACTACGGCGATCACATATCGGAGGAATCCATGACGGGGGCGGGTACGCAAGTCGGCCACACCGCGAGCTGTCGAGTGCGTGAGAACGATGGTGACGATGTCGAAGGGGGTGGGCAACAGAGTCGAAGGAACGGTGCAGCACGCCGCGGCCCAAAATGAGTCGAAACCACAGCGCCAGTTGGAATGCGCGCGAGTCGGCAAGGTCATCTACAAACGCGCTCGGTAGAAGTCGTTGACGCGACCCCACCATTGATGACGACATACCTATGGATCGCACACAGCCTCCAGAGTCGCCAGGACAGGCCCCAGACCGTGGCAATGGAGAGGGGTGAGCGAACACCTACGAGTCGCAAAGCCGCGGGTCTGGCGCTTGAAACGCGCGAGTCGGCGACACGAGATTGTCCAGCGTGCGACAAAGATGCTAGGTAATGCATCAGAACCGCTAGAAAGCGTTATAAACGCGTCAGACGGCAGAAAGGAGGGCGACTCACCAAAGTCGCTACCGAACGAGGTAGACGCAACGCAACGCGACACGGCTGCGTGAAGCGTCGCCCACAACGCCCAGGAAGCGACGATAGAGCCGATGGATGCATCGCAACCGCTAGAAACTGCCGAAAAGGGCGTCAGAGCGCGGAAAGGAGGGCGACTCGCTAAATTTGCTACCAAACGCGCCAGGCGCAACTCGAGGTGACACGATCGCACTATACATAGTCCACGACGTCCGGGAATGTCCTCACCAGTACGAATAGCATGACGCCTTGATCATCGTACGGATGTGACTGGGTGAACAGAATCGTCAATCACGCGTGAACGGTGAGAAAAAAAAAAGAAGAGAGGGTCAGGGACAGCGGAACCACGTACCGAAACACGGCCGGTCCAAGCGCACGCTGTGAACGTGCCACCCACCGTCGTTGCCATCATCATACCGCCAGAGCCCGGACTGAAGTCAGCCCCGCCACTCGGGCATTGTCGGCGCACCCAATGACGACAAGGTTGTTGTGCACGTCCACGCCCTCAGTGACGCTAGCAATCCGGGCGTCGAGCGTATGGAAGAGGAGGAGCGCGTGTTGCTCGGAGGATGACGGCGCGAGCAACGGGACGAACAGCGTCAGCGGGGGGTGCATGGCGAAGTTGGATTGCAGGCA
>JBBPUI010000369.1:0-23133 GCA_038094615.1 Heimioporus aff. retisporus
CATAATGAGACTAACAAAACATGGACATAGAACCAGAGCTGCATGAAATAGCCTCTGAGAACACCTATGAGCCAAGCTGATACTGGTTCGATGAACTATTCAAAACACACCATGTAATAGCTTCAGTGCGTTACTGGTTGGATTCCATTGCTCCTGAAGATCATGACATGTACAGTACAGTCACAGAAGGGACCAATTGGGACTCTTGGCAAACTGGCGAAAGTATCAAGATCAATACAGGTATGATACTCAAATTCTTAATCTTCCTTTCCAAATGCATACATAGCTTATTCTGAACAAATCAGATTGCACAAGCATGTCTACCATAAGACAAATGCTACCGGATTGGTTAATCCGAGAACTATTCCTTCAATCTCTCCGACCACATCTCCAATTCTTCCTATTCAGGAGGAGTAACAAATCGAGACTGTCAGGAGTCAGAAATAAAAGGAATTAGAAAGGAAAGATACGACGGCCATTGGACTATTAACATGTATAAATTGGATAAGATTTCATCTTCCAATCAGATGCTTTACCTTCATCGCAATACCCTCAGGTTTTAACCTACAAATCTTATCATAAGATATTGGATAGAACTCTATGTTCTTATCAGGGTATTTAACCAAGTTTCAAAACTTGAGATAAATCAGATGAAACCATAGTAGCACTATGAGAAACATACAATGAAGAGAAACCAATAACTCTGCACCATTAAACCTTTGCTATTCAGTAAAGAGAATACAGCACTTATACCTTTGTCGTTAAAACAAAGAGATAACATGAACATTACTAGCACTTAACCTGGCGCTTAACAGGTTTCACACCAACATTACAAATACAGTGAATGATTTTGTGTACTTGCTGAATTATTGATAACAGATCAAGTATAACAACAATACCAGATTTAAAAAATCTGAGATATGATCTTATCAAACGTTCTTGGATGATTTTGTGTATCAATGTGTGCACACTAGAACGTGGTCTTTCTTCTCAAGGATCGAACTCTCCTTGACAACCTATATGAAAGCCTTAGCTTCATAAGACCCTATTCAGCATATTCAGATTGACGATATCATCTGCTTAATTGCATTAATGATCACATCTCTGATCAAACCATAGATCTTGCACGAATCGACTGCTTGATTGCATTATTGATATCTCACTGCATTATTACTATGAGAAGTATGCTTTACAAATGGATAATTGCATTTGTGACAAAGAAGGATGCTGTATGACCTTGTCATCATAAGATGACCTCGACCTACTGTCACTCATCTAACAGACACTCATCAGCTACTGAGACTTTGTCACAATAAAAATGACCTTGACTCACTGTCACTCATTTAACAAGATGCTCTCACACCTTCTGTGAAGAACATTCCTTGGGTTTTCCAATCTCTTTGATCACAACTTTGCAATAACAAAATGTTATACCTGGGTAACAGTCTTCAATAAGACACTGGTTTTTATCCCGAGATGAAAAGGATAAACTGGGATGCATGACTATTGGCCACTCATTCCTTCTCAGGATAGCCGCGCCTCACTCCCTTTGGCTCTAACAAGTCACTACCAGTCATTTACCCATCTACAAACTCTAATCTGGATCTGTTCTCAATCTATTGATTGATCTTATTTCCTATCTGGTTTTAGGATTGGATCTTGCAATTCCTTTCCTTTTCTGGCTTGCTCAGCCACACCTCTGATCTTTGAAACGAGGAGGATTTACTGGTTTCAGTACGTTTCTCTATCTGGGAGGTATCTAGATCAGATCTACACCAAGAACCTTAGATTCCCTCTTACCAATGCAGAGAGATTACCACAAAAACCATATTGGAAACAGCTCACCTACACTCAAGACCATTGGTGAAACACTACAAACAGACATCCTTGAGTTAATCAAATGATCCATTGCAGAAATGACCTCGACCCTCTGTTGCTCATCTCAGCAAAATAGGGATCACCTTCATTCGAAAAGACAAAACTAATTGCATCGTTACCATCCATGATATGGTACATCCATAAGAACAAGTTCT
This sequence comes from Heimioporus aff. retisporus, assembly GCA_038094615.1. Lineage (NCBI taxonomy): Eukaryota > Fungi > Basidiomycota > Agaricomycetes > Boletales > Boletaceae > Heimioporus > Heimioporus aff. retisporus. The sequence goes on from JBBPUI010000369.1 coordinate 2,034, forward strand.
TCATACATCATATTCGACAGAAAGATGAACAAGCCCCTATTCACATTGAAAATCAAGACCTACTGGTTATCCCTTTTTGGATCAACCACTTTCCTAGTCAAATCAATCTACAAGTTCTTACACCTGATTACATCAGAGAAATGACATAATCTGTCAAACCGATAATTGTAAATATCGAGACAAATCAACCAAGATCTTCCTAGATCTTTAGATCTCAATGATCTATACTTTCAATCTTCTTCTCTTAACCAAACCTCCTAATGAAATTATCATCTCTCAGATCACACTTGCTTCCACAATAAATGTGAGAATTATGCCAAATCCTCAAATCCAACAGACAAATAGGAGATCTACCTCCAACAATAAATTCGAGAGACTACAAAGCAAGAAGAATTCATTCATTCATCCTTAATGGATATGACATTACAATTAAGGAGGAGTCATAATAAATAGCTAACCAGATTCAAATCTGAGATTCTAATCCACTTCCATCACGATTGCTGTCTTTCACTTGTGATAAATCAAACATCAAACGATGAGTCATACCTCATGACTAATATTGCTCTAGAACAAACCAGCCTGAGCTGAGATAACAACTGATATAAATCAAGAATTATTCTAGAACAACAATTGAAGAAGAAATCTATACAAAAATCTTGGATCAATCACAAACACCTTACCAGGACAAACGCGCACACAACCCACTTGAGATTCTGCTCAGATCTCATCGTCCTGAGAAATCAAGTCTAAAGCTTGATTATTGATCGCATCATCTACAGAACTTGACCTTTATGCTACTTGCGAATCATCCTAGCAAAACCAAGTTAAAAGCAGGAGAAGCTTTACTCAGATTTTTGGAATAGAACTATGAAGAGACTTCACTCGCCTTCTAATGGCTTGAGTCAACACAAATGCTACCAGCATTGACAGCCTCTGAATTCCTCATAGCAGAGCTCATAAGTCTCAACCGCCTTGCTGTCTAAATGGTGAGAGAACAATATAATTTCCTTCACACTGAAGAGAAGCAATCACATATAATTGTTCTGGGCCAGGAACTAGTTGTTCATCAGGTATAGACCACAATTGTCTATAAACTAGGTAGACTGCAATTGTCTATAAACTAGATAGACCATAAATGTCTATAAACTATCACAGACCGCAACAAGTCTATAAAACTAGTATGCAGTAGTTCTTACACTGCACCTCGATCTTGATAGCTTTAGCTACAAGACAAACACCTATCCTTGCTGACACATGTCACAAGAGAAACACCTCATTCTTGTCTGCATCAGCAACAAGATGAAAAACTCTACCATCCAGCCTTTCACTACATGAGATGTTAATCTTCAATCTGCAACCTTGAACTTAGTTAGCCTCTGCTACATAATACTAGCATCAAATCTGAAGACCTTCCTCTGACTACACTCAGAGAGACTTACCTATTCAAAGGACAGTTCATATGCAAATCTCACACATTAATCTTCCTACACATGGAAAATTGGAAACTAATCTGATCACAGATCTAGATCAGAAGATTTACCTTGATGATCAAATTTACATCAAGAGAGTATACTGATTTCAGACTCAATCTGATTCTAGACTTCCATTGCAGAAATGAACTCGACTCTCTATCGCTCATCTCAGCAAATATGAATCACCACAGAAGGAATCGCCATCATCTGTCCATGATTACATCATGAGAAACAAATCAGTCATACCAGAATGCAATTACAAGCTCAGTGCTTACTCAGATTGATTCAATGACCCCTAATCATCGAAATATGGATAATACTTACAATCCATTCATACTATCGGTAACTCCAAAGCAATTCCCATTTCCAATATTTCCAGTGAGGAGGAGTGTTGAGAATATAGCATGATTACATGATATATGATCACATGACGATTGAGTAATCAACATCTAGAATCACTAAATAAGTGATCACCTGACTTCAGTCTTGAATGTCAGAGAATGTGACTTGCTCACATGATTCAATGTCACCTGACCTTCATAGAATGTCAGAGAATGTTCCAGAACTTGTATGGAACATACTGGAATGTTATGGAATATCACAGAACCCTCGGGTATTCACAGAACTTCATGGAAGCTTATGGAATGCAGTAGAACACTGTAGAACCTTCCAGAAGCTTACTCATCATGCTTACATTATACTAACACTGTCATATTTGAAATAGAGATACTTATGCTATTGGTTGGAATATGATAAAATATCGTGGAATGTACTGGAATACTTTAGTCATCCGTTTACTGTAGTAAACACGTACATACAACCTAGCATGTATATAAGGTGGGCCTTAAGCCCAACCTCTCTTTCTTCAGTCCTCTCAGTGGAGTTCCAAAACCACAAGTGCTCTGAAGCGTAACACACTTACCTTCCTCATTACTCATTATCACTCGTAATACCTGCTCAATAGCAGAGACCTCTGCCGGTCCATTGCAGTGCTCTTGTATACCACTTCATGAGTTAGTTCTATGAAGTATTAATCCTCTGCATGGAGCTACGATTGCTGCTACCAAGCCTTGCCCCAGCTTGGTTTATTTTGTTCGAGTGCACACTGCCATCTCGACATCAATGACATTTTCCAAGACCCCATTCCCTCACGACCTCTCTCTCCCGCCAAATCTTCCTCTTCAGAAGAATCAATAATAGAACCTCCCTTTGACTCACATGGATATCGAACCAAGATGTCCAACAACCCCTTCTCATGCCCCATCAAAAGTATGTCGGTGGAAGAACTCAGGCAGTTTGCCACCCAATACAAAACCTTCTACGAGTCCAAGGCGACCGAGGACGACTGGAAGAATGTCATGGGTGAGATGCCCGGCTTCCTGCTAGCACCACAGCCGGCAAAATCTGCATTTAACCCTTTTAGGGTTAAACTTCCAATGCCACCAACCCAGCCAATGGCTAACGCCCTAGGCAAAAACTTTATGCAAAAGCCCGATATCTTCCTGGGCGATAAGAGGAAGTTCCACCATTGGCTGCACAGGACGGAAGCATATTTTGTTGGTTTTGACAGCCCCCCATCGGACTTCCAAAAGGTCCATATCGCCCTCCAATTCATGGGAGGAGATGGTGATAATGATGTGGCCAGATTTGCCAACAGATACATGGACCAGGGACTCCTGAACGAAAATACCACGTGGATCAACTTCATGGAAACCCTCGCTGAAAAGTTCCAGAACATGGGAGAATGGCAGCAAGCGAAGGCCGAACTGATGAGCTTGTGGCAGAAGAAGGACCAATCGGTAGAGGACTTCTACAACCGCCTGGAACAGCTTACCCAGGATGCCGAATGGTCTGTGGAGCAACACTCACAGATCATAATCCAAATCTGCTGAGAGGGAATCCACAACAAAATTGTGGAACAGGTGGAGTGGTACGAACCCCACCTAATTTTCTCTCAGGACTACCAGGCATGGAAGTTGGTCCTCATTGTGGTGGGGACACTTCTCGGCAAAATCATGGCTCAAAAAGCATGCCGCAACAATCTGTTTACACCAAGGCCAAACAATTGGCACATGACACCTGCGCAGACTACATTGGCACCTGCGCCGGCCGCCTCCTCTTCACAGACGTCATCCATGACTACTTCCTCGACGTCAACAATCGGACCCAACACACTGGGAACTTTCCTAGGAGCTGGTGTCCCAATGGACTTATCATGAGCATGTGCAGAAGGCAAGTGCAGGTACTGTGGGAAACCATGGCCCTGCAAGGACCACATGCAGCTGCCAAGAGCACACCAAATATGTAACATAGATATAGGAGGACAAAAAGTAGAATACACCTCCCACAACGACTTAGTAGCAAAGGTAGCACAGTTGTCTTTTCCCACCATGGAGTAGATAGTCGGTCGTCTACTTCATCGAACAATATTTCTGTTTTGTCGTCACCTACAACAGTTGTATGTAATAGTTCCGCTAACCATTTCTCCCCCCTCCCCATTGAACAGTGTGACAAAAAACCCTGTGAACCAACACCTTGCATAAGGATGCCTCCTCGGAGCATGGCCCAGCAAGTAAAAGAAAGGGTACTTAATTTCCCATTAATCATAAAAAGAAACTCTCCCGACGCAAAGTTACCAATGCATGGGACAGAAGAAGCTGCAGGATACGACTTATATGCAGCAGAAGAAACAGTAGTTCCAGCATGAGGACATAAACTTGTGGGAACTAAAATATCAATAAAGATGCCCCCAGGAGTATGCGGAAGGGTGGCACCAAGAAGTGGTCTTGCAGTAAAACACGGGATCAGTATCAACACAGGAGTGATAGATCAAGATTACTGCAGAGATATAGGGGTAGTAATGACAAATGCTACCGAAAAAGAATTCAAAATCAGCGTGGGAGATTGTATTGCCCACCTTATTTTAGAAATGAACCAAACACCAAAGGTTCAAGAAGGAGAAGTTGCCAAGGACACAGCACGAGGCGATAAAGGGTTCGGATCAACCGACCAACCAATCCAAATACTGAAATGACCCATGAGACCTACTGAGGGTAAAACCAAGGAGGTTGCCAAGGAACCCAAGGAGAAATCTAAGGGGACCAGGAGACAGACATGGCTCAATTCAGTAGACCCATGGTCAGCCAAATGGATTAAACAAATGGCGGACAAGACTACAGATGGACGAACAAAAGAACATCTAAAAACGTTTGTTCATGACACAAGAATAGCCAAGGTAAATGACACCTTGGTAACACAAATATGGCAAATGAGTACAGAAGAAGCCGAATTGGTCCTAAGAGAATTACAGACCAAACCTCATTTTATTTGACAAACTAAAGGATGAGGAAATTCTCTTGAATTCCCAGTATCATTAATAATGGATAATGGTACAACAATCGAAACATGTGCACTAATAGATTCAGGATGCACGGGATCAGTAGTTGATGAAGGATTCATTAAACAACATCAACTTCACAAGGAAAAACTCCTCCATCCTATTCCGGTATACAATGCAGATGGGACAATCAACGCCACGGGACAAATATCAGAATTTATCACCATGGAAATGACACTAGAAGGACATTGTGAGAAAATAGCGCTAGCAATAGCAAGCCTGGGAACACATACTATATTCCTAGGACATGATTGGTTGAAAACCCACAATCCAGAAATAGATTGGAAAAATTCCACGATCAACTTCTCGTGCGAACAAGATCACTGTCCGACCCTGATCGCAGATGATGACGACAACAATGAATTCACATCACAATATTTAGCCAGGGACAGAATATTCCAAATAGATGTGGATGTGTACATGAGGAACATATCCACAGACATAGCAGTGGCCACCAGTGGCAAAAAGAATGAGCAGACCTTCAAGGACATAGTACCCAAACATTATCATGAGTTCAGGGACATCTTTGCTAAAGAAAGCTTTGACGAACTCCCACCATGAAGACCCTGGGATCATGCAATCGAATTACTCCCAGGAGACAACAAGGTGGACTGCAAGACGTACAACCTCACACTTGCAGAACAACAGGAACTCGATGCCTTCCTTGAAGAGAACCTCACAAGCGGACGCATACAGCCATCTAAATCCCCCTTTGCATCACCCTTCTTCTTCATAAAAAAGAAGGATGATAAATTACGACCTGTCCAGGATTACTGTCATCTAAATGTGATAACAGTGAAAAACTGATACCCACTGCCATTAATATCGGAGCTTATCGACAAACTGAAGTCTGCCAAGTACTTCACTAAATTAGATGTCAGATGGGGATACAACAATATCTGCATGAAAGAAGGTGATGAATGGAGGGTGGCATTCCACACCAATAGAGGATTATTTGAACCGCTCATAATGTTCTTTGGACTGACCAATTCCCCAGCGACATTCCAAACCATGATGAATCATATCTTCTGTGACCTGATTAACGAAGGACACATAGTCATATACATGGATGATATCATGATTTTCGCTGAAACATTGGAACAACATAGAGACATAGTTCAAAAAGTCCTAAAAATACTGAGGGACAACAAACTATTCCTCAAGCATATGAAATGCGAATTCGAAAAGCTTGAAACGGAATACCTGGGCCTTATTGTGGCTCAAAATCAAATTCAGATGGACCCCAGGAAGACAAATGCCATAATGACATGGCCAACTCCCACCACAAAGAAACAACTCTGTGGTTTCCTCGGGTTCCTCAACTTTTACTGATGCTTCGTGCAGGGGTTCGCACAAATCGCCAAACCACTGAACACCCTCACATCAGTCAACAAAGACTGGAACTGGACAAATGACTGCCAACACGCGTTTGATCAGCTGAAGGCAATCATAACCACCACTCCAGCGCTAGCCTTGCCCACCAATCACGACCAATTCTGTATTGAAACCGATGGATTGGGTATTGGCCTGGGAGCTGTACTCACCCAGTTCCAAAATGGACGATGGCACCCCATTGCTTACATTTCACATTCCTTGTGTGGTGCCGAATGAAATTACCATGCAGCAGACCTTGAAATGGTGGCCATCATCTTCGCGCTAAACGAGTGGCGTCATTACCTACTGGACACACACCAACCCTTCCAGCTTCTCATGGACCATAAAAATCTGGAATACTGGAAAGAAGCACGAAAACTTTCCCACAGGCAAGCGCGATGGAACCAGTTACTACAGGAATACCATTTCGAGCTTGCCTACCGATCTGGAAAGGTGAACCCAGCGGCCGGTCTCTCCCGGAGATCGGACTTTGAAAAGGGGGTGGAGTTCAACAACCTCGACATCACTGTATTCCGACAAGAAGCCACAGAAATTAGAGCCATGTTTGCCATCTTCGCTCTAACACAACAAGACTCGATAGATGATTTGATTGAAAAGTTGCAATACAAACTCAAAAAATACGCCAGAATAGGACTCGAAAAGGAGGAGTCAAACTGGAAGAAAGAAAATGGGCTGATCAGATGGAAAGAGTTAACGTACATTCCCAATGATCAGAAACTACAGGAATGCATCATTCACAAAAACCACAATCATCCACTTGCAGGACATCCAGGACAATGACGAACTCGCGATCTAATCATGACCAAATATTACTGGCCTGCCCTGCGAAAAGACATTGAAAAATACATCACCGGATGCAATACATGTCAAAAGGTAAAACCACAATGCGAAAACGCCCAAACCACATTACATCCAAATGAAATTCCATCAGCACCATGGGAAGTCATTTCTATTGACATCATCAGACCATTACCAGAATCACAGGGAAAAGATGCCATTCTCATGGTTGTAGATAGGTTTTCCAAAATGATCCACCTATTTCCAATATCTTCCACTATCACTTCATTAGGCGTAGCTAGAATATTCAGAGACTTTATATTTAAATTTCACAGAACTCCCTGAAAAGTAATATTGGACTGAGGACCCCAATTTGTTTCTTCCTTCATGACAGACCTTTATACCCTACTAAAAATAGAAGGAAATCCTTCCACAGCTTTCCACCCACAAACAGACAGACAAACAGAGCAGATGAATGCAGAAGTAGAACAATATCTCTGCATTTACACCAACCACAGACAAATGGATTGGGCAGATTGGTTACCTCTAGCAGAATTCACACACAATCAGAAGACATCTAGCGCAATGGGATTCTCACCCTTTATGCTCAATTATGGACAACAACCACAAATAGGCACCACAACCAAACTAGTCCAAAATGAGTCAGCTAATGCATTTGTCACATTCATGAAACAAACATGTGCCGATGCAATCTCTGCCTTGGAACACACTGCTGTGGATATGAAACACTTCCATGATAGAAACACATGACCACCACATGAATACAAACCTGGTGACCTCATACTCCTGGAAGCAACAAACATTTGCATGGACAGACTGGCCAGGAAGTTGGATGATAAGTGATACAGACCATTTAAAGCAGAAAAGAAGGTTGGCGCAGGATCATACAAGCTAAAACTGGACAAATCTTGGCGCGTGATTCACCCAGTTTTCAATGAATGTCTCCTACATCCATACAAGAAAGGAGAATTCCCCTCACAAAAACAGCCACCGCCACCTTCACCCGTCACACAACCACAAGGAGAGGAACACAAGATCGAAGAAATCATGGATACCCAAGAACAATGAAACGTCATCAAATACCTCGTGCACTGGAAAGATTTCCCACGGGAAGAATGGGAATGGAAGAAGTTTTCAGAACTTGGGAATGCCAAGGACATCCTTATGGACTTTCACTAGCTTCATCCCACGGCCAAGCGTCCTCCTGGCCTACAACTCTGATATAACGCCAATGAGCCAGATCCCCCTTGTACATGTCCAGAATGTCAGGGAATCCTGCCAGAAATTCCTGCTCCTTTCTTTTGCACAGATGATTTCCTCGCCTGTCGAAACTCTCTCTGTAAACGAATGTCTTTTCGTGGAAGAAAAGCCTTAAAAAGGGGGTAATGTTAGGAACTTTATTTTTTCCTTAGTAATATATTAGTCATTCATTCACATGCCACACTCTTATCTTTCTATTTATGCTATCACATAGCCATACGCCTCATGTAGCACATGTGTTCACTGCGCATTGCTGTACACATAGCCTTGTAGGCAGGTATATAAGAGCTCATGTATTGTACTGATACTTTAGTTTTGGAATTGCATCTTTCTTGCATTGAAAGTGGTTCCTTAAGAGTCACCCTTTGCTTGAGTCCTTACAATAACAACATGGGCAATATGACTAACTTGCATATGTGTTGCCTTCAAGTTACCCCAAATTTTGCTGTAGTGCAATTGCTGTGGCTCTGCACTCATGTCCATCACAGAATGTAGATGTACATCTGTAGTAGATAAACATTGAATAAATTTTTTTATTTTTCTGCTCCAACCTGTTCAAGAAGTATTTTCAACTTGGATCCTTTTCATGCTAAATCTGCTCAGCCACAATGACTAAAGGTTTAACTAGTCTTGTGTTGCTATGCAAGATTTCTTAGTTGCTTAGTCATTGCTCAGACACCATGAGACAAATTAAGATCATTGCCTTTTTACTAATGTCATCCAAATGCTCAACTCTAACTGTGCTTAGGAACAGTTCCTGATCTTCTACCCTACCCCCAATGACATCACCTAATGGGTACTACCTTCACCCCATCCTCCACCCCTTCATAGAATCATTTAGCATCAACAAAAGATGTATGTACTTCTCAGATCACTCCATAGCATTCCTTCCACCAGTCTCTCACCACCTCCTCACCACCAAATTATCCTTTTGAGGATAATCTCCAACCCCACACCCCAATCAGGAGAAGCTGGAACCACTCCCCACTCCAGCACACACCCCCTCCTTCCTACAAGCCACCACCTCCCTCCTTAACCTCCACAACACCTACCTTCATGACCGCCATTTGGTCACCACTACACAAAACTTCTCTGCCTTCCCCATCAACATTGACACCCCAATCAATGAGACCACTACCCCCACTCCCACTGGATGGAAAATCAAACAAGCCATCAACAACCCTGCCAAACCCAACAGATGCCCCTAACTCCACCAATCCCACATCTGTAGCTCCCATACCTGGGACTGCAGGAACTTCACCTGCCACCACTGCCACCACTAGGCTCCTGGACATTGCCCCTCCTGTTGTCACCTCCACCATGCAAAAGATACATCAAGAATATTGGGATTGACCCTTGCAACCCCCCTCACCACAACCATGAACCCTGTAACTCTTGTGGGTTGAAACACAGGGGTGGATGGGGCTGCACCTGCTTTCTTGACAGGGATCCCTCCTGGGCTAACACTGAGACATGGACCCCTAGAAATGATGATGACAACTCCTGGGAATGGGACAATGTCAAAGTCAACAATGCAGATCACATCAACAATGAGGGGAAGGCCTTTAATTAAGGTGAACTTAGGGATTTCACCATTCAATGAGGGTAATGTTATGATTCACTCAGACCCTATTCTTTTTTCTCCTCTTCCATAGACTTCACCTTTCTTCCTGGACAATATGGACTTATTTCCTCTCATAGATCTTGATTACATGCCATGATCAGCCATGTCCAATCTTTCTTTTCTTAGATATTCTTATGTATTTCCTCTTGTACTGCCCTGCACTATTTATATTCTCTTTTCTCTTCATCACAAACAGCTTCACTGATCACAGCTTACTGTGCATTTATACTCTTCTTAGACATAGCCTCCCAACCACCTCAGTAGTATATATACCCAACTGCCATGTACATTATCAGCAATTCCTATTTGGGTTTTCACTTTTACTTGTCTTGCCTCTATCCTCAGTTCCCAAGGGAATTGTGCCCCTTGTCACCTTCATCCCTCATCCTTGACCACTCCAGTATAGTGGATCCTTGATTGCCCATTAGGCAAACCCTTGACCCCCAGTAGTCTAAACTCCTTGACCCTGAACTCCTTAAACCTTCATCCCCAGCCATGACCCCATGACTCCTTGGCTTATCCCTGAGCATGTCAGCTCTTGTAACCTCCATCATCACTCCCTTAGCTAGTTCATCTAGGTCTGAAACCCTCATCTCTTGATCTTTTGACTTGTGCAGGTGATCCTACCAGTTTTCACTTGTCCCTACCTGGACCAAGTGTAACATCTTTTGACAGATATTTGTCTTTGTGGTTACAACCACATCTACTTTCCAATGCTGTACTACCCACAAAAGTTGAACACACAGACCAACAACTTTCAAGAGATGGAAGTTAGATGTAATATAGCACAATAAGATGACAACATATTGCAAAGAGGTGAGCATCGCTATGCCTGAAACAACCATGGTAAGACTTTGACAACTCAAAGCTGGAGGAGATGAATGGTGTGAGTTGAGGATAATTGGATGTCAAAGATAATTTCTATTATTGAGCTAAGAATATTTCATACAATGGGAAGGCTTTGCTGAGTAGTAGTGTGCTATTCCTACACATGCTCTATTGAGCATGGGAAGGGAACTATGAACTAGTATTATATATTATATCAGTGAGGTAAATTACTTGTAACTCTAAAACCACTTCCATATCTTGTAAAATATCCTATCTAAAAGGTGCTAACTTGTAGTCCAAAATATTGTGGTTGCAAGGGCCATTGAAGAAGCAAGTAATACCCTATAACACTGATGACCTCATACATGTTCATGAATCCAAAAAGCCATGAATACTTATTTGCTGATGTGTGTACAAGCAGTTTATCATATAGTACATCCAATCCCAATGTGTCTTGAAATCATGAAGTAATTGGACCATGGGCAGCATGACAATGCCTCCCTTGCCATCAATAAACTACTCCTGCTTGTTTCCTGAAATGAGTCTTTGTTTAAAGTTTGAAGGGTGCTGACCAGATGAATGAATGGTGTGAACAATGCTTCCCTCTTGATCAATTGGATCATCATAAACCATTTCAACATATAAATCACTGTAAATTACTTCTCCTGCTGAATTCTTCCATGATTGTGGATACTAGTTAAAGTCAGCTTGCATGTACTTGTCAAGCATATGTTGAATGCAAACATTGTAGATGTGAGGCAAACAATGAATGTGGCAGTCAATAGGATCAAAAGAAACCTCTCATTCTTTAAGCAGAATTTCAAAAAGTCCAAACTTGCAATCCCTATGCTCCCTCCAATGTCTCCATCTACACGGGGCCTTGCAAATTGTGAATTTCAGCTATGTATCAATCATGTACAATGACAATATTCTGAAATATCTGATTCCAGCCCAGAAGCAATTCCCTCATCCTCAAACTCCAATTGTACTGACAGGTGCAATCTCAATATTTCATGATGACAAGTGACATCCACAATTTTGGGAACCATCTCCTTTATTGTCCATTTTAGAAAGATCTGGAGGTAAGACTAATACCTATAAAATAATAAATGTATCCATCTACATATCTTATACTACTGGACTTCATTACAGTTCCTGTTTGACACCATTGAGAAGGCACCAAATCTCTACCTAGATGAGTTACAGGAGATATTGGCTGCATCAACTGGCCACACATTTTCAACATCTACCATATGGTGTACACAGTATAAACCTGAGCAGCTTGTCTTTGTTGATGAGAGCTCAGTTAATTGCCATACAACATATTGTGGTTGTGCTTGGTCAATCCAGGGGACCAAGTCCCAGCAAAAGGCTTTTTTTGTTCATGGTTGTCAGTCAGTTCATGTCTATGCTTTTATGGTTGAAAATAATATTTATTATTATCTTGACGGTGTCACGGATACTAGATACAAGCATTGCGATCGGATCTAGTTACTGTAACAAAGGAGTAAACTACACTGGTCACATGTAGCAAATACAATTTGAGCACAATATCTGATTTGCAAGGGCTGGTTGGCGATTGAGAAATTTTGGGATGCTAAACAGTCAAGCAAGTCATTCATGCATGCTGCCTTTCATGTTGTGTATGACGACATGGGGGATGATAGCACTTGCCATTGTAGTTGGATGGTGAAGGTGAGTGACTCCAGGAACTCACACACAGTGGAGAAAAATTGCACACCATCAGATTTGCAAATGGACCAAATGTACATGAATGTGTGATTTCAAAATGGCCCAAAGATGATGACGCAATGCCCTGCACACTCAGCTAGTCAGTAAAAATCCACAAGTGAAAAATATGCTCACCATACATGTTGCATGCAAGCAGCACAAAGGTTGACACAACCGCTCACTCTTGAAGCATGTGCTTGACTGCTCATTGATGTGATGCAGGAGGTGATGCATGACAGGTGATGACTAATGATTAATAATGCTAAACTGAAAGACAGGTCAGCAATTGAGAAAATTCGATGAAGTGGAACACATGTACAGCAGTCTGCATCCAGTGTCAGCGAACAACAATGAAATGGTCAGTGAATGCATGATGCCATTGCATGGTTGAAAAGAATGGCAGAAAAGCGTGACCTCACCATAAAAGCTCTCATGCAGATCGCTCAATGGCATGGCACACAACAGAGTGCTCAACAGAGCCATCAGGTGAGCAGGGAGCATAGGTGATGCCATCATGTGGTTGAAAAGAACAGCAGAAAGCATGACCTCACCATCACTGAAAGCTGTCATGCAGATGGCACAGATGGCTTGATGGCAAACATGCTACAGAGAGCTCAACAGAGTGATCAGGTGAATGGGGAACCACATCTGTATTTGGAATGCCAAATCATTGGCCGAGCGACCAAGTGACCAGCACATGCCACACATGCCACCTTCCATGTCAGGCACGATAATGCAGGGGACAATCAGCTGCGAAATGGTGCATAATATATTAGATGTAGGTTCTCTGTGCATCTAGCCCTTTCTCTTGATGGTATTTTATATGGTGACATTGTTGAAGGCTCTTTTTATATAGAATCTTTCAAGCACTTTGTTGAAGGTTTGCTTGATCAGATGCAACCATTTTCTGCATAAAACTCAGTAATTGTTATGGATAATTGTCAAATTCACAAGCATATATGAATATTCAAGTGATGATTCAAGAAAGGTATATTCTGGTATGATTCACCACTATTCTTTTCTTTCTTGTTATCTTTGCTTGTCCTCATTGGCTTAATCTAATGCTTTCTTTTCTTAAAGTACTCTAGAACATACAATATGTTCGTTGCACACCCTTATCTTCCTTATCTTTACTTCTTGTTCTTTTCAAATATTCCTTGTTTAGTCATAGCTATTCCACAACATTCTATGACTTCCATTCACAGTATATAAGCTCATCTACATAATTTCATGTACCTTAGCTTAGTCCTGCTCAATCTTACCTTGTTTCCCTCCACTCCCCTCAATGTAACCCACTGCTACCTTCTTGGTAGACAGACTTACCTTTGACTCCATCATCTAGATGTTCTAGACAACTGAACTTCTTGACTCTATGGTAAGTACTTCATCAGAACATCAAACCCTTGACCCTTGTCTTTAGTGCTTTGAACCTATGCTTGTTCCTGCCTGGACCAAGCATAACATATTCCATTCTTTCATCTCTTGTTTTTTTTTGTCATATACTTTTGTAGGTTGTGAATTTTTACCATCCTACTCACCAGATTATAACCTGATTGAGCTTGCACTCTCAGCCATGAAATATCACCTCCATCATAATGGGGCTTACTCCTAATTGGTAATGATGGAGCTCTCTGATGAAAATATATATTTGATGCTTTTTGCTGCATTATACTCAATACACCCACAAGACATACATGGCTAGTTCATGCACTGTGGATGTTTATAGAAAATTATGGCCTGTTGTCACTTTTGAATGAATATACTGCTGTCATAACTATGATAGTAAATCCTATCAGTTCAACAACTGTTCACTAGCACCTGGTGAGGTGATTTGACATGAGATGATTTTTTATTGGATAAGCAGATGGCCTTTGGTTGTTTTTTTTTGTTGCTTGAGCTTGAGCTTGAACTACCTTGGTCCATCTTCATACTTCATGACCTCAGGCTCCAAGAAACACAAAAAAAAAACCCTACAATAACAGTTGATGCTACATCCCTTGCTGGAAGTAAGTTATAACTAGTGAATTTTGATATCCACGGAGTGGAAAAGCTGATCTTATCTTTACATATCAGCTATCAGAGGCAATAGTGATGTGAGGCCTGTAAAAAGACCAAAAGTTACTGTGAGTTTGTTGCTGAAGTTGGTATTGTAAGAAATACATAAAGGGTGGAATACCCAACAGCTGTGTTCCTCAGCCCAGCCAGACTTGCTCAGCACATTTCAGTAGCAGTGTTTCACCAATGCCTGCCATTGATGTTGATTTTATTGTTTCTCCCTCTTAGGTTGACATGGTCACTGCTTTCCAGCCCATCACTGGCAAGAAATCTACCAGATAAAAGTGTTTGTCATCTACCACAACTGCTACACCACTTGAGGTAACTCAGAAGCATGTATGTCACTCAACCTCACAGCCACCTGTGGTCACTAGTACATTAAATACTCAGCATTTGCATATGGGCCCTCAACTAGATTTCAGTCCTGAGGGTGATTATGACAACAAGGATGATATAAGAGCTGCATTTTAGCCCCCTGGGTACTTGAAGTGCTCAAACAAAGTCATTGAATTCCTTGATGCACTATTGGGAAGTTTAGGCTCAGGCAATATTATTCATGCTTGTTTAGAGCTTGAAAATGGAGATAATATAGAGTATACCAATGACCCTAATATGTTGCAATCAGGATCTGAGTCAAACCAGGACAGATCTAGCTCTGACTCAGAGTCTGAAGGATTAGAGGATAAGTTTCTTACAACTCATTTTCCTTTATAGTCATTAACCAAGCAAAAGTCAACCAAGTTACAGCGTGGTTCTGTTCACAGGAGTTGACCTTCTACTCAGTAGCTGAATGATCTGAAATCATCCTATGATCCACAAACATGCTGTAAGTATAACTTTCTTTGATTTTTGATCATGCCTTTTATGGCAATATTCCAGCATTTACCATTCCCTGCTTTATCTTGCAGTGCAATGGGACCAATTCTCCATTTGAAATCACCTCTAATATCAGTTACAACAAGCTTCACATATGCATTACAAAAAAGCTTGCCCATTTGAAATCACTTCTAATATCAGTTACAACAAGCTTCACATATGCATTACAAAAAAGCTTGATAATCCAAACTGTTCACTTGGATTACTTCAGTTGCAATACTGGATAGATTCCAATAGTAAGCAGGCTGTGACCTCCATTCAGTCAGCCAAGGAACTTGGTCCCTTCAAAGCAAGATTGCATCCAATGATAGTTCCTCCACATCTTTCAAATGGAAAACCATCTGCTTGGCCTTCAAAAACCATCTCTGTTTACTGCAAGAACAACAGTATTGCCAATGGATCTGATAATCCCTTTGATAAAATGAACACATAGTTGCAAATGAATAATTTTGTCTAAGCTTCTGCTACTGGCAACTCAAAGAACAGACAGGTCTCTTCTTCAACAGCACAACTAGATAGGAGCAAACATAGGTGGGAGCTTATCAAAGAGCTCCAGCAATGGTGGACCTGCAGTGTGCACACCAACAGTGATAATCCTGTCTACTGCTATTTTTCATATAAGGCAGATGATTAAGCAAGCAGTGCATTTTGTTACCCACTGAGTGTAATGAGAATTAGATTGTGGACAACAGAGATTGTAGGATATAAATGTTTGCCATTTCCAATACCCACAAATGTGATAATATAAATGAAAGACAGCTCATGCATACAGTTGAAGACATACCACACATGTTGTTGAAGCAGATTCAGAAACTCCAGTCAAAGCTCCCAACTCAAGCTTGAGCTAAAGGCTCTGGAGTTGATTCACAGCTTACAGGTCTTGGATCCCAAGACTATCCTGGATACTATCCTCAGGTCACTGCAGCACCTGTCAACATTACTGTGTAATAGCCATAGGGCCCTGGAGGTGCTGTTCAAGCAAGGAATAGTGCAGGCTTGTGATATCAATACCCATATTCAGGTCCAGCTAATACTTAGCCCATAGTTGGTTATGTTTGAGTGCGCATGACTTACATCACAGGAAGGACTTGACTTACCTGATGCGCGTAGCTGAAGAGTGAGCACATAGAATGTAGAGGTTACAGGTAAAGAACTGTATAGAGCTCTGTGTTTTATAAAGGAGCGCAGCTCCTTCTTATATACATTGTGTGGTGTGAACGTGTACTAACTATAGTAACTATGGGTGCTGCATCGTGAGTAGTGGGCGCCGTTCAACACTCCCCCTTACTTAATATACAGTATGTATTGAAAAGTAGAGGTAAGAGGCATGTGTTTAGGAGTAAAACTCCAAGCCTAATTGGTGGCGGAATTCTTTGAATTTGACATGTCCAAGGTTCTTTGTGAACATATCTGCTGGGTTGTCAATCCCTGGGATATAGAATAGTTCCACCAGTTTGTGTACAAGTACCGCATCACGTATAAAGTGATATTTAACACGGATATGCTTGCTGTGCTTTTCGGTAACAGGGTTTTGTGCAATGAATAAACTACCCTGGTTGTCTCCACAAATGGGGATCGGCCTTAAATTGTAGCCAAGTTCATCCATCATTTCATGAATCCACACGCATTGGCGAGAGCAGTCACTGAGTGCCATATACTCTGCTTCGGTGGAGGAGACGGCAGTGGTCTTTAGTAAGTGTGAATTCCACAAAAACACGCCATCAGCCATTTTGAGATAGAAGCCGGTTTGGGAGTGTGCAGTATTAACATCCTGCGCCCAATCAGAATCTGTACAGGCCATGAAGCCTTTGCCAGATTTGCCATTATAGACAAGAGCATAATCTCAGGTACCTATTAGGTAATGGCAGATATAAAGTGCCCGATCAAGGTGTTCCTTAGATGGGTTAGCCGACATGCAAGCCATTTGAGTGACAGCATATGCGATGTCAGGGCGGGTGCCAATCATTAGATATAGCAATGAGCCAATCATGGTTTGAAAACGCGTCCGTAATTCAGGTTGGACCAGTGCATCATTCTTCACTGGGTAATAACCCTGTGGGAGTGGTGTTGGTGCAGCTTTGGCATTAGTCATGCCGCAGCGTTCTAGCACTTTGTCGAGGTAATCCTTTTGGTCAATTCGTATAATATTTTGACCTTCTCGATGTATGTTCATTCGAAGGAACTCAGATGGTTCTCCGAGATCTTGACATTCCCACTTCTTCATAAATGTAGCCTTGACCTTGTCTACAAAGGTCTTATCTGGGCCACAGAAGAGGGCATCGTCGACGTAGATGATCACAAGTACTATTTCTTTTCCTTTGCGATATATGAAAAGTCCGGCATCAGTCTTAAGACGTGTGAAGCCGAGTCCCACCATTGATTTATCAAGCACTTTCCACCAGGCTAAGCCAGCTTGCTTGAGTCCATAAAGAGCACATGTGAGGCGGAGGACTTTGCCTTTGTGTTCGGGTGGCATAAACCCTTCAGGAAATTCCATATAGATTTCCTCGTCCAGTTTACCATAAAGGTATGCAGAGCGTACGTCTAGGCCGGTAATATACCAGCCTTCGAGGGCAGAGAGGGCGAGCATACATCGCACAGTCTCAAAACGTACAACTGGGGAGAAGACTTGGTCAAAGTCTAAGCCTTCAACTTGGGAGAAGCCTTTGGCTACTAGGCGGGCTCTTTTACGACCATTGGGTTTTTGATCAAATACCCATCAGTTTTTAATCACCTTTCGGTGTTGTGGGCAATCAACTATTTCAGAGACCTTACGGTCTTTGAGCATTTGAAGTTGTTCCTCACAGGCTTTGAGCCATTCAAGGCGCTGTTGCTCAGGCAGCCTTTGTACATCTCGGAATGTCCATTCCCTTAAGTTGGGGGATGCTCCAAAGGCAGAATCATGTGGAATAGCACGATTACAGAGGTAAGAAACCAAAGCATCTCCCCCTTCCTGGGTGAGGCGATCAACATCCTCCTCAGAGTGGGAAGGAGATGGGGGAAGTCCACCAGGGACAGCAGGAGAGTCTGGAGGTGGACGAGAGGGACCAGGAACTGGGTCTTTCCATTGGGAAGTGGTATCAAGGCCGCGAACAGAGCACAAGGGATTGCACTGCTCATGGAGCTCACGAATATGCTCACTGCGACAAAGGGGTGGAGGTCCGGCAGGAGGAGCGCGATGTGAGGGAGGAGTTCTGGGCTCCTGTTTGACAGGACTAGGAGTCCTGGAAGGGACAGGCGTCAACTCCGAAAGCGGAGAACTGGGGGTTCGCGCCAGAGTAGGTGGAGGAGAGGACAAGCTAGAGGTACTAGACCTAGCAGGAGACGAGGGATGAGGAGGAGCGGGGATATCCACATCAGACTCAAAGTCCGGAGTTGAGGGACGTGTATCCGGGTCACCAGAGTGCTCATGGGCAGAGATAGGGGGCCCGGGATGCGGATGATGGGCAGAAGAGCGGGAACATCTAGGGAAGAGCGTTTCGTCAAATACTGCATGAGCAGCCGTAAACATGGAGTTGTCAGGCCGCATGAAGACAAAATTTGTGGTGCTGCCAGGGGCGACACCAAGATAAACCATCAGCTGCGACTTAGGTTGCAGCTTTCCACCATGCCTCTCAGTTGGGATGTGTACATAAGCCCCACATCCAAAGACACGAAGATGAGAAATAGAAGGTTTCTCCCCCTCAAGTAATGCAAGGGGGGTTTCCCAGTTGAGACGGACCTGAGGGGTCCTATTGTATATGTGGGTTGCATGAAGCAGTGCCCATTCCCAATATGAGGGAGGTAAGCAAGTGTGTAAACACATAGCTTGCGCCTTGTCCATTAAGGTACGGATTAGGCATTCCACTCAACCATTTTGCTGGTGAGCATAGGGGGCGGATTGTTGAATATTCACTCCATTGTCATGAAGAAACTCAGTGAACGCTTTAGAGGTGTATTCACCTCCAGCATCAGAGTGCCAATGCTTAATGTTGGTGTTGTATTGTGTTCAGACATGTGCAAACCATTGCTTGGTTGCACGGAGTGTTTGATCCTTGGACCTTATAAGGGTGGTCCAGGCCACTGAAGTATAGTCATCATAGAAGATGACAGCGTATTTGTACTTGTGGTAGGACGTTACTTCAAAGGACTTCAAATCCGAGTGAATCAACTCAAAGGGAGTGGTTGCCCACTTCTCACTATGAGGGAAATGGCGATTAGCCTGTTTGCCTAGTTGGCAGCTGGAACAAATGCTAGGATTGTTGGGTATGGTGACGTCAGGGAAATCCTTTAGGTGTTTGGATCCTTTTTTGATGACGTCAAGAGAAGGGTGACCTAAGCATTGATGTAACAAATCATATGTAACGTCTGACTTCATGGAAGAGGTCATGCCGGCAGGTATGTTATCAGGCTGTACGGGCTTACTGCGTAACCAGAACATAGTTCCGTTGCCGTGAGAATGAAACTCTAAGTATGGTGCCTTAGTGCATTGGTCCCATATGGTAATGAAGCTGGGTCATGTGCGAATTGTTAGACACATAATGTTTAATAATGTGCCCATAGAGACCAGTCTGACAGAGCATGATGGCATATGTAATACTGGGGATAAGCGAGCATAATGATCGCTGAATTTTAAGAGGACTGTGCCTCTCCCTAATATGGGTGCTTGACCATTTGCAGTAGTGGCATACTGAGGCATCTCAAATTTCTGATATTCAATAAAATCGGAAATATCGGGTGAGAAGTGAGCAGATGCTCCAGAGTCAAGTAACCACATGTGAGCTGGCATCTGATGCGAGTGTGCTTTTTCTTTTCCCTTTTTGTTCTTTGCACATTTATCGCACATAGCAAACAATTCAGAGGCAGTAGATTCACCACTATCTACTACAGGAAACGTATATACACGATTTATCTGAGGCGGTATTATCTGCGCATCAGTACCTGATGTAGAGGGAATGGGAGGGCACACGTACGAGGTGGAGTCCATGAAGAAATCTTCAATATACTCATCATAGGCATTATCGCCCAAACTCACTGTATCTTCCTCATCGACCTCCATGATGCTGGTGGTGTCGGCAGTGGGAATGTCACTCAGGCGCTGTGAAAGCGGAGTAGAGAGACGGTCGGAGAGGGATTGCTCATTGGTGAAGCATTGAGAGATGATTGGCTCAAGGTTATGGATTCGAGATGAGGTAGCAGGGACCTCGAGGCGTTGTGTGAGGGAGACGGTTTCTTTGGTAAGGGGAAACGCAGGAGGGCCATAATGTTGGGCACCAGTGGTATGTGCTTGGCGGTGAGGGTCAGGGACAGGAGAGGTGAAGATGGTGGAGGCGGGAGAGATGATGGGGCGAGCAGCAAAGGCGAAGGAGGCAGCGGCGGTAGCAGCTGTGGCTTGAGCTTTCTCCTTCTTGGACTTCTTCTTATCGTCCCTCTTTTTCTCACTATCATCAGAGCAATTGCCCTGACGACGCTTCTTCTTCTTGTTGTTTTGGCCGGAGCCAGATCCTTGTTGCTGTTGTTGCTGCTGGGAGAACTGGGGTTCACCCTGCTGACGCTTTACAGCGCTGACCTTGTTTGCCTGTGGCTTAGAGCTAGAGGCAGGGCAGCGTTGAGCATACGTTTGCCACGACACGGTGACTTGAGCTTCGAGTTGCTCGAATGAAGGAAGGGTGTTGGTGGGAAGGT